>ONZK01002836.1:146090-161732 GCA_900322385.1 Pharnaceum exiguum | reverse complement strand
TAAAATAAGGAAGTTCATATTCAAGAGAAAAGCAATTACAGCCTGCATCCACTATGGTAGTCGAAAACTCGAAAGCAATCAATCCCTGCCACCATTATTTGGAAAGTATCAAATACCTTCCATTCTCATATATCTCACTGCACCTCATCTTAAACAGCCCAAAATCTTTGAAATTTACATCACTTAATTAAAAACCCAACCTTGCGTCCGAATGTCATTGTTCTCGGCTTCTCGCTCAATGCTTATTCTGGGTAAGCAATTTCAAAGATTATTGCCATCCAATGCTCACCCAATTTAATCAGAAGTCTTAAAATTTTGTCAATCATAATATACCCTTGCCTTAATTTGATCTTTCTTACTCTCAAAGATTGAATTCAAATTCAAAATGTGTTGATGGTGGGCGGGAGGATTAAATTCGATGCACCCTTCTGCTATAAATTCAGAGTAAGTTCCCACTCGAAATTCCTCACACCACTGTAAGTTCACATTTAATTCTAATTGTCTTCAATAGTATGCGAGTCCAAGTTCCCTTCTACTATTTAGATGTCCTTATTTAAATTTCAGCTTGCTCAATCTGTCCATATGTTATATATTTCTCATTATATGAATGTAAAACTTTGCACCCTTCTCTCTAGCAAAGCATTATTCGCCTTTAATTTTAATTTTTAAATATATTCAAGTTTTTCAGGCTTATCAGTTCTGGTATTTTGTCTATTGTTTGTAAATTTCATTTGAAAATAAACTTTGCTGATGTTTGCATAAGTTAACTATGCCTTGGGTGTCATACTGGAGTTATATGTGAATTGAAATTGCTGTGTAAGTCAAATAAAATTTAGCTATTTTTTTTCAGATTAGTTATCATGTGAATATTATTTACAAGTACTACTACTATAGCATTCTATATTCCATTGTACTTGGTTTTCTAAGATATTACCCACATTGCAGTGTTCGTTCAGATGTTTATATCCCCTAAATGTGTTTGCTATTTGTCACCTTAAATTATGTTTAGTACGGAAGCCTCACATGTAGAATGTTTCTTAAAGCCGGTGTTAAATTAGCCTGCCTTGATAGAGTTGCTTGATACAGTTGCTGGTCTTTATTTGAAGATCAGAAGTAGTCTATTGTCATGGCATCTTTTGGTACAATATGTGTTCCATCACTTTTAGTTCTTTATTATCAGTTTTGGTGTTATAAGTTCGGTGGGACAATTCTGTTCTAGGATAGTACTCAGATTTTTAAGTCGGCACACTATCACACGTCTTAGGTTTGAATGGATAAAAATTATAATTCCTGAAGCTTCTTTTCCCCATTGTTTGGGTTAGAAACCGTGAGGTCTTTGAGTAAGAAATTAATGATTTGGCCATCTATATAGTTCATATTTATGCTTAATCACTGATGGTTGTAAGTAGGTTGTGTTTGGAGAAGATGAAATAGCATATCATATTTGTAAAACTACTACTGATTTTTGATTGGGGGCTACCTTCACGCGACGCCCCATTGTGTTCGGATGTTTAATTCCATTCTTTGGTTAATATATGAACTCATTTTCAAAGCTATTTTTATTATAAACAGTGAGGTGGATTCAATATATATAATTTCATTGTCCGGCGCCACATGGGAAAGGGATCTACTCTATTGATCTTATCATTGATGACTTTGCTGATTTCTATCATGATAGGTACCATATACTCCACTTTTTTTTTTAAAAAAAGTTGTTAAATATATTTGTTAAAAATTGTTATAGTTGTGATAGTTTGCTGCTCAATTATTTTGGGTTCTACTGTTGCGTATATTTGTTTTGTAGGGGTTCAGTTGCATCGTCATATATAGGACATTGTAGTAATTTGTACAGAACTGAATACTGCATAAACGTCATGAACCGCAATGGTTGTCAGCAAAAAGTTCACGAATCATTATGAACATGAAATTTTAATTTAGACAAGATTAAAGATGAGCAAAGATAGAACAAGGTTGAGGTATCAATTAAATTGTATTGCAGGAAGTAAAACGATTTGCTTAAGGCCATTTTCTTGAAAAGCTTGAAAGAACGAACTACAGCACAGTTCATCCTTATAAGGAACCTGGCTAAGAGATGATGCGAGTAGACATACTGGACATCAGTTGATGCGAGATCTATTTCCTTTTAATTCCACGCAGATTGCAATCTGAGTTGATCTATTTCCTTTTCAATCAAGTGCATTTACTTTGGAGAGCAGATATAGTGGGTCTATTTCCTTTACACTCTGAGTTGATTATATGAGTTCAATATTATTATTTTTCTTCAGAAAAACTAAAAGATGGGTGAAAAAGGATGTGATAGATTCAAGTCTATCATATGAAAGCCTGATGGCCATTTAGTTGTGAGTGTATATTCAGTTTCATTTAATTAGTTGCTCTTTGGTGTTGTTTTAGTAAAGCCTGCCGGTACTAACTTGAGTTCAATTTGATCATTTTTTCTAATTTAGTTACTATAGGTTCATGGTATACTTTATAGTTGGAGACGGAACAAGAAATGTTACCCTTGTGCTTTGGGGTCCCGAATAACATAATATTATCAAGAGATCTTGCTGGACAATCAAGAAAAGACAACAGGTTTGCATCACTATAACTTTGTTTTTAGAATCAGTTACAGAGTTTAAATTTTTTGAACATCCACTTATTATTTTTGTTTTTATTAATCTGTGCAGAGTAAGAAAGTGGTTGAATTACGTACGAGCTTGACGTATTACATGGTAAAACATTTCTTTATTAAGCAGTAAGTTAACCAGGCTGACTGCTCCAAAAAATTTCAAGTCAATGATTGACGATCTAAGGTAATCAAAGAATTTGTTGTTATTGCTTCGGAGATTGAGGTAAGCACCAAATATGTGTGTCAACCTGTCCGTATTTGGTATAATTTCTTAGTACATCATGTGTTCTAAATGCTTTGTTTCTCACAAGATCAGTCTTTATTCAGTAGTAAGCTTGCTTTGGTGGGCCTTGGCGATTATTCTCCGAAAACATTGATACAAGTCTCTGTAACTCTATTTTTCCAAAACCTTGCAGACAAGCAGCTCAAATTCCGATGAGCTCCATTCACACATTTACTCCAACAGTGAAAAAAAAACTATGATATTTCCGTGCAAAACCAATGAACTACAAGAGTACTATTGTCAAGATGGAAAAGTTGGATATTCAAGTTGGATATTCAGTAGATGGCTACCATCATCTCAAAAGAAAATGTGTGACTATCCACTGTATATGATATTGCAATGATATTGCAGTGGGCGTGTTCTCCTTTTCATAGTTTCTCCCAGTTGCTTTAGATTAGAATTCAGATATCTGATTTTTTTTGTTTCAAAATGGTCAATTCCTGTGCTGGCTCTAAAGTTGTTGGTTTGTGCACCAACAAAATTTAGTTTTTTTTTTATTGTGTAAGCCCAACAAGCTTTACTTCTTATTTCTTATTTTCTTAATAAAGCAGATCACTTGACAGAAACTGAAATGTCACGAACATGATGAGTCTTTAGAACATTGCTTTTGAGATTGTGATCATATTGCTCGGTTATGGTTCAGTAGTGGTCTTGGGGCAAGAGTCCGAGATTTGATTGATTTATGTTTGCTTTCATGGGTGTGTAATGTTTTTTCATTTCTTGATAAGGAGGCGTGTGAACTTTATGCTATGCTGTTATGGTCTATTTGGTATCACAGGAACTCAATTGTTTGGAAGCAGACGAAGTGGAGTGCCATGCTTGGACCAAAGGCAGATGTTGACTTTGCTTATGCAAGATGGGATGAGTACAAAGAGGCATGGGACAACATTCACAGACAAGGTAACGGGTCACACCCAGATGCTCAGGCTTCACATATCGACCATTGCTACCCTCCTCCAACTGGATTTCTCAAGATCAATATTGATGCCGCCTTATTTGCAGAAAAGAAAACCCATGGCTTATGAGCAGTTGTTAGAGATGCATCTGGTGCATTTTTCGAAGGTTTTGCAAGATTTTGTATCGGCATGGCGAGTCCTGATATAGCTTTGTGTTCAGCCCTTAGTGAAGCTTTACTGTGGCCAAAAAGTAAGAATTGGAGAAGTATCATCGTGGAAAATGATTGCTTGAAGCTTGCTAATATGATGTTGCAGTTGGGTGTCACGGATATGTCCGACTTTAGTTCAGTATTGTGTGATTGTTTTGCTGTTAGATTTTTTTTATATTTTGACTATATCCCATGTGAAACATTGCACATCATTATGACTATGATCAGTGGTGGGAGATTGATCCCCCTCATCTGATTGAGGATGTAATGCTACAAGATACCGTTTAAACAATGAAAGTTTATTTTTATCTTCTAAAAAAACTTTCATTTTTATCTTCAAAAAAAAAACCGATCACTTTTTCCGTTTTATTTGAGTTGTATCTCCTTACATTGCTTATGTTTAATAATTTATAAAAACCAAAACAACTACCTTAATATATTAAATTAACTACAACAGCCTCCAACACCATACACCCTCAAAAAAGGTAATCAATATTACAAAACAACTAAATAGCTTAATGTCCAACATTATATTTATTTATTATTTATTTCACCAAACCCCGTGCTATGCACGGGTTTCAAACTAGTTATTAGAGGAAAACACACGACTTTGGCGTCAAGCCGTCAATATCCGGTAGAAGGGTTTTTGTGTCTCAACAAAGGTGTAAAACCCTACTACGTTCCCTCAACACTTTTATTTCTCTACAGTCTCCTCCCATCTGTTCTGTAAAACAAAAGAAATGTCAGCCCTAATCCTAAGAACCTCATCAGCACGACACAAGCTTGCACTCATAAAGCAAATATGTTTGTCAGTTACACCAAAGTATTTACAACCACAACCAACAGCTGTTACACTTTTTCCCTACCAAAACCAGAACTTTAGAATGTTCTCAACTGACACCACAAAACCAACTAACCCAAACAAAAAGCCCATATCAGAATACTTGATAGAAAGATTGGGGTTTTCCAAGGAGCTCTCACTTGCTACTTCCAAGAAATACACAACTGAAAAGAACAAGAAGACCAATAAGGGAAATGACTTGGTTTCTTCTGAAAATGCAGACAGTGTCATAAACTTCCTGCATGGATATTGTGGACTTGATCAGACCCAAATTAAAAAGGCTATCAGTAAGTACCCTATTGTGCTAAGGGCTAAAGTTGACAAAACCTTAAAACCCAAGATACTGCTGTATAAAGAACTGGGCTTTACTAAGTCTAATTTACCACTAGTTATATCTGCACATCCTGCATTCTATTTAGAACTTGACTTGAACCCTGCTATCCAAGTTTTGAGGGACTTGTTGGGTAATGACAAAGATGTTATTAAAGTGTTTAGGAAGATCAAATGGGGAGGTGCTGGTCCTATAACTAAGAATCTGATTGCCAACATTGCTTATTTGGAAAGTGAGTATGGAGTTCCTAGGGAGAAACTCATGAGATATGTGTGTCATGTACCGCTAGCTTTCGTTCGGAAGTTGGACACAGTGCAAAAGGTATTGAATAGGGTAGAGAAGTGGGGTATCAGGCGAGAGACGGGGATGTTCTTGATGGCATTCGTGGTGTTTAGTCGGTATAAAGACGAGACTATTGATTCTAAATGTCGAGTTTACAGAAGCTTTGGATGGTCGGAATCTGAAATTCTGTCGTCTGTCAGGAATTATCCGAGCTGTGTCGCGTATTCTGAAGTTAGGATAAAGAAGATGTTGGAATTTTACATGAATGAGCTCGGTTATGAGCCTGCTTATATTGCTCCGCGAATCAGTATGTTTAGTTATAGCTTCGAGAATCGAGTGGTGCCTAGGCATAGAGTTGTGACGATTTTGAAGGAGAAAGGGCTGATCAAAGGGAGTTTTCAGCCCGAAAGTTTCATCAGACTTACTGAGTGTGACTTCGTCAATAAGTTCATTCTACCTCATGTGAATGTTTTACCCAAACTCCCACAAGTGTATATTGACGGTGGGGCTCCCAGTCAGATGCTTCTACGCATAGAGACATCCGAAAATGACAGCAGAACACTTGTTGCTGCTGAATGATCAGCAACTAGTTCGATTCAGTGAGCTGTAGCTGAGTTCATCGGCTAGGAACTCTGGGTACAGCAGGAAGGCGAAGAACATGGAAGATAGGTTACTAGGGAAACTCAGAGGTAGGCATACTACATGGTACTTCAGGTCCTAGCAATGAATTCAGCTAGGGAATAGTAGAGCTAGAATACGTCTCAACAGCTTCAACGGCATGTTCGACTGTCTGCAAATGTCATCCTTCGGTCTACTTCTGTAGACTGATACTGATAGTTCTGTAGCAGTAACAACTAAGAAGTCTGTATGCACTGTGCACATAATTTTACTTAATTATGCGTTCAAATGAAAAATGTTCTATGCCAATTGGTGATTTCTATATTTATTTGATGTATGATATATGAAGCTTAACTCCTACAAGGAATTCACGTGTGAATGAGAAAAAAATCAGTTATGTCAATTTCAGGTCAAAAGAATTTCTTATAACAGATGAATAGATTTTCTACATTATATGTACAGTCTTATACACAGGATAACAGGACTATGTTACAAAGACAAGCGGATAACTAAAATGCACCCACTAAACTAATGTTTGAATGAATAAAACTTAGATTGCAGTAAAGAAACGATGAGCTACCTCCATGGACGAATTGGACCAGAGATCTTGCCACTAGCACCAGAGAGCTGCCTTAGGTTAGTAAGGGCATCTTGAGCAAGTTTCCTTGTGTTTGCATTCCCATGTTTCAGGGCTTCCACCAAGGCCCTGACCAGAGACTGGTTAAGCGCAAGTGTTTGACTGGTGCTTTCTCCTCTCAACAGCCTTTCCACCATCCAGAGAACCTTTTCTTGGAGCTCTCCTGGCTGAACCTCCATGAATAGGGTAACAATGGCATTTACAACACCAAGATGATCAAGTTCATCAGTTGCACGCCTGTAATTTTGAGAAACGTCTGGAATGAGGGTGGAAAGTGCCTCAACTGCAGCAATTTGAACATCTATGTGTTCATCAAGGAGGAGGTCAACTAGAGGCTTGACACAGTCGCTCTTGAGCAAGCATAGTTGACCATCTTCTTCACATGGAACGTTGTGTATTGGACATGTGGAGGTTTCCGGTGCTGCTCTTCCACACATGAAAACCATTGAAGAGCAGAAGCCTTGAGGAGGTAATGGCTCAGATTCTCCATCTGCAAGAAGTATTCTACCAGATTCCGACAAATGCCTCAATCCAAGAGCTGCTAGTTTTTTACATCTGGACTGCGAAAGGAAGCTTAGTTGGTCACGGAAGATCATCATCAGATGATGCTCCTTGACCCAACCAAGTATTTGTGGGTCTGTGCTTTTCGCAAATTGGAGTAAAAGACCAAGAAGCCCTTCCACCATCCGTGAGGATGATCTTGATGTTCTTCCGCTGGGGGTTCTTTGTTGATCTTTGAGGGTAATCAAGGTCCATTTCAGAAAATTGGGTCCTAGAACTGTCCTCACTTCATCTTCTGACAAGGGAAGGTTGGCAAGTATACACGCAGCATCAGATTGCTCGCTGCCAATTGACTGGTGGTCCTGTAGTTTGTCCCTTAAAATGGGGAGTTTGTTCATACATCTGAGCTCTTGAAGGAGATCTTCACCATAGCTCTCAGATAGTACCCTCATAAGCTTGTAAGCGAAAATTCTGTGCTCAGTTTCTGGATGGTCGAGGTACCCTGTTATGGCTTTGAAGCCATGCCCTGTTTTAATTCGAGATGCAGCCTGCTCTGATACACCAAATCATTTAAAGAAGTGCATCAGTCATAATACAATAACATAATAGCTGACAAGGTACCATGGTGCAGAAATATAGGCATACACATCCGTGCCCCTCCTTCACCTTTCCTTAAAAACTCATTTTACTTCCAAAAGTTGACAGATTTAATCGATGAAAACCCTCTTAAATAGCGTATACAACTGATCGAGGGATCAATGTTGAACTATGAACATTATACAAAACACTTCGAAACATAAAGAAGGTTCCACAAAGCTTTGGTCCAGAATGTAAATCATTTTCTTTCAAAAAAGGAAAAGAAAAGGAAAGAATGCAGTTCATTTGACCTACTCGAAAAAGACACCGCAAACAGGACATTCAAGGAAAATTATGCAAAACTAAAATCAGCACATCAAGTCAACAGCCAAACACATGGCAATGTGATAAGTGACAACCCAATGTCATGATCAGAGAGTTTCTATGATCGTGGCAGAAAGGTGATTGCTAATATCTATTACGTTAAAACAAATGCTAGATTGTTTTGAAATTTCGAATCAGACACAAAGGGAAATTACCAGATGTCTTGGGTGATGAAGCTATTCCACAAAGGATTTGAAGGATAGACACTTGGCACTGAGGGTTTACGTGAGACAGGAGTTGCATAAGATGAGAGATAATGAAGGAGGAATGCATAGTATGTCCTTCATGATGGGCCACCGCCAATTCCCAGTGCCCTGGCTTAGACACTATGTTAGCAATTACTGCAGCAGCCAGCTCTTTCTGCTCAGGGGAAGTTTCTTGAGATTCAAGAAGAATGCCTATTGCAGCTGGAAGCACAGCGGATTCTACCAGAGTAGTTCCATTGTCAAAGAAAGACGAAAGGTTCTGCAATGCATGAAGGCTTTCAGTCCTCTGACAAGGATTTTGAAGCATTTTGACCAAAACCTTTGCACTTCGTCTTGCAATTTGCTCTTTACTATTATTCGTTAATGTCATCTTTCCCAACAATGACGCCATCTCAATTTGGGTGCTCTCTGAACCTGCTTATTAACACCAACAACGATCGAATATACTAATTACAAAGAAAATCTTGAAGAAGTAAGCAACTAGGTTAGATGTGGCAACTGGCAACTGGCAACTGGACTCACCTTCACAAAGCCGACTTAATAGGGGTTCGAATCTTCCTGCAGCAACCAAGTGTTCGACGTTTTCGTCCACCATCTCCATATATTTTAATAAATCCTCTGCTAAATTGGACAACACAGGATGATCCAGGTTCTCCACCAAACTTGAGAGAAGAACAAATGCACCTTTCTCAGACGCAATTTTTGCACAGTAAGCTTCATTGCTCGATAATTCCAACAACAGCTTCAAGGCAATCTCTTTCTCTGTCTCCACACTTCCAACAAGACTATTTATGGCCAACTTCGTGATTCCTTCTTCAACCATAATTTTCTACCAAGTACACACGCTAAGTTAGAACAATGACAGATATAAGAACAAGATATGGTAACAATTGTAGAAAAGTGCTATGCAGCCATCAAAATGTAGCTCAACCAGACCCTGTAGTGCCATGACTACTTGTAGAGAGCCACCCACAAAACAAGGAAAAAAGAAAAGCGCATCACTCACCTTGCTATCTTCATCCTTGGCCAAGCTTAGCAAGGCCATGAGAGCTTTGGCTTTAAGGCTAGGACTGACATTCTTGGGGCGGTTCTTAAGCAGTTTGATGACCAAGACAACCACCCCTGCATTTCTTATTTTATATCTGCTTGAAGAATGCTCTGCTGATATCTTACAAATGCATTCCATTACTCGTTCAACCTGATCAACTGACGGGGGTTCTTCACTGAGATAATTTACAGCCAACTTAACTTGAATATCAACATTCCTGTTAACCCACTCCTCAATGGTCCCTGACAAGCCTATGTTGGGCTTCTGCTCCAACGAGGTCAGTACCTGACCTGTGACTGGACAGGTAGGATCACGACCGTCCTCTAAGCAGCGCTGAAACCAGTAATCAATAGCAGTCCTCTCATAAGTCTGCGATGATTCCAACACCACAGGGTCCTTCATAACCTCCTTAGTCAAGGGACACAAAAAGTTCTTGAAAGGCAGAATCTGCGAATCATCCTCCGTATCAAAATCCAAGCTCAGAGCTGAGATATTAGGCTCAACAGACAAACCATCGACAATTCTCTCCAGAGACATCAAAATCCGCCTCTCAGAGACAGAATTCGAGCGAGAAAGATCATTCTTCAGTAGCTTAACATGTTCAGATAATTCAGCATGATTACTCGGGTCGACCCCTAGTGCTCGTGCCAAATCCATCAATATGGCACTCTGAACTGCTTTCGTTGTTGGCCTCCCTTGCCCTTCTTTCTGTAAAGTACAGTGGACTCTCTCCTCATTCTCTGTCAACTAACCAACACATTGTGACAAACAATTGCAAGTCAGACTCAAAACCCAACAGGAGAAGAAAAGAAGCTCCATCAAACAACAACTCTTTCCTCTATATTCAGGGAGAAGGCGGTACATTACGGACATTGGATTATAAGTCCCCTAAGAAACTGATCCCAAAGAAATTAACTTTCTTCATTTATGAAGATAGAAACTCATGTTTTTCAGCTGACAAATCTTTCATTCATGCTTCTTTTTTTTCGGCCATTTCTTCTTCCAGAATTTAAATTGTTATGTACATGACAATGCTTGTTCTTGCCTTACAAAAAAGAAATTACAGAGCTTGTTCTGTCATCAACTCATCATACAATAGACTTGCAGCTCCTACAATATAAGCTCATGACAATGTGATAAAATAATGCCTTTTTACAAAATCAAGAATAGCACTACATAAAAACACATAAACATTCATCTTCTTTTCCCAATTCAGCTTTGGTATCCCACAATAGCATGCCAATTCGTACACTAATTCAATCTCGACTGTTCATGGTTTATTAATGCTTTAAAAGAAAATACAATAACAAATCACAAGGGCTGAAATTGAAATGGTACACGAATTGGAATACCATTTGGGACGCCAAAGCCTCCTTCTTCTTTAAACAATTAGTATATATTACTATACTAGTATTTCTTTTTCCTAGTTTTTCAATTCATTCAACTAGTACATTTCAGCTCACTAATTCCTTTTCTTTTATACAGGGTAACTATCATTTAAAATAACACACAAGAGATAAAACCAACAAATCAAATAAAGACAAAACTCATAATTAAGCTTCCCAAAAGAAAGAACAAGAACAAAGAGAGAGAAAGGAGTACAGAAGTACAAACATTGAACTTAGCAGCTTTCATGTCCCTAGACAGCTCAGCAACCTTATTCTTGAGATCATCAACACAAACATCACTTTCTTCCTTACCAACAAGACCAGTCTCAAGCAAAGCAAGCCAGCCACCAATGCCAACACACTTCTCATGCAAACCCAACGCCAAATCCCTACAATGAACAAGCACGTAAATCCTACTTTTCCTTCTATACACCTCCACAGTCTCACAAGCTTTTAACAAATCCCCTGAGATACCCTTTAGGGAGGTGTGTACGGATGGGGTGGTTAAGATCGTTGGTGGCAGTTGGGTGACGTGAGGGGTGATGAGTGTTTGTAGTCTACGCGCGTAGGAAGTGAAGACACGTGGAGGTGTGTATGGGAGTGGTGACGTGGAGATACTGGAGACAAGGGTGGTTAGTGTTGTTATGATTGTTTCTAGTGGTGTTGGTGAACATGGTACGTTTGGTTTTGTTGTTGTTGTCATTGTACGTACATTTGCTAAGGTAAGGTAAGGTACTAAGGTTGTCTGAATGTGAGTCTAGCTACGTATGTACTCCGTTCTCTCTCCTACGTGCGAGACAAAGATGAGAGTTGCAAGAGATGAAAGTGAGTTAGTGTTGTTGTGTAATGAATTTGTGTGTGGAAGGATGTGAAAATGGTTGCGGAGTATGTACGACTGGAGAGGACTGACTTGATGAGCTAGGAGAGTCAAACGTGGACTCATTTTTTAATTATGTTGATATATAATGACTTCATGGTCTTTTCTTGTCTTCTTGTGAAAGATTTTTTATATCAAAAAAAAATACTAGTGGGATGTTCTTAAAAAAAGAAAAGAAAGGAAAGTAGCCACAATAAGTCAATAACCTAGAGTTTACTGATGCTAATGGGATAAGAGAAAAAAAGAGGGATGATAGTGAGGGACATTGTTCGTTAGAGCTGAATTTTACTAAATGAAACTTTTTGTTTAATTTTTTTGATACCTATCTATATAGGATGAGACCCATAAATAAATATCACGTTTCTTATGTTCGTAAGTTACGAGTTGAATTGCGAAAAACTGAAATGAATTTAAGTTGTAAAAAACATGTCCTAAGCCACTACTAATACTTTACAAGAGCCTATCTCAAGTTTAACCTTTTTAATTGAAATGCATGTTAGTTCTTTGTTCTCTTGGTTTACCTACATGATTTAAAATTTAAAAGGATTATACGGAGTGTGTGCTTTTTTGTCTCGATAGGACATGATGAACAATGTGTAATGTGTTTTTACGGTAATTGGGTTTGGATAACATAATACCTATTCATGGAGAGCATAGAGAAGACAACATTCCTCTCCAGCCCAGAAAAACATGGCAGCCACCAATTCTATCTAATTATCTATGCTTTTTGGGGTTTAGTAACGATCCTCTCTTAAACAAAGTGTGTTCTTTTCCAAACAAAAAGTTGCAGCTTTTACTGTCCAAAACCCACTCAAGAGTTAAGACATGTTAGCATGTGGATAATCATGGGCGGCGATTTTTCTTATCTTATTTCACGTCTTTTTCTTAATCTCCTTTTTGTTTGTTTTCCCTGCAGTACTACTTGTTCTTAGTGAGTGAGAAAGGTAGACACTATAGACTGTACATATCAATCAAGAAATGCAAGGCAACTAGGCAAGTACTAGTGAATTATTGAACCGTTGTGAAAACAGAATGATTGAAATCACCATACAAACATTCCTCGTTTCGTTCTGACTTCTGACAGAACAGAATTAAATCACTCTAAATTGAAGACTTCACAACGTTTCTTTCCCTTGAAAATAAGTAAGAAAACAAATAATAACAACTTTAAAGGGAAGATACACAATAACACAGGTTCAAGTACAACTACAAACAAAACTTCGGCCTGCCCAAAAAAAAAAAAAACTGTTGTTATCCCACTGCTTTATTCTTCTTATGATGATATACAAATGCGAATTTGCAGATTTTCAACAAGGAAAACAAACGGAACGTATTCACCATCATCTCTGTATATGTTGTTGCTGACATTCACAGCTGAAATGGAAAACCAGTGCAGTGTCTGAAATTGACACCCGAAACGAAAGTAATGAGGCCCTACTTAATCAGAGTTAAGATCAGCATGACAGCATGAAAATTGTCGAAAGCGGTGAAACGGAAGTTGCTTACTAGTGTAAGTATAGAAATGAGCTTTATATTCGGCTTATGTCACGCCCGAATAGCAAAGTCGTAAGCCAGTTGATGGCGACATAGAACCGGTTCCTCCAACTAATGACTCGGGTCAGGTATGCTGAACGCCAGATGAACCAGCTGATGAAACCTTTCAACGCCAAGCCTTTGGCCTCCTGCAACAAAGAGAGGTGAATGTGAGTCATCCATGTCACAGTTCAAAAAAGGATATTGTGTTCTGTGTCGAAAGTTAATATTACCTTGCTCTGTCTGAGGTCCACAAGAGCCTTGTAGCTGCCAATAGTTGCCATTTGGCCCAAATGTCTGTACACAAACGAATGCCCTAGATCGACGTCTGCTGCACTGTTTGCACGTGCGCCACCAGCTTTGCCAATTTTGTTCAAGGCCTCAGCCAAAAACTTTCCTTGTCGCTCTGCTACCTATACCAACAGGCAAGAGCAGAGTTGCTTAGGTTAAGAGGCAAGAACTTAAGATGCAATGTCAGAGAACTCTTAGAGCCAGTGAACTTATTAGCACTAAGGAGAACCAGATACATGAAGAAATCCAAGCCTTTACCCAGCCTGACTGCATTTATTTCAAGGAAACAAGTACACAGTTCAACTTTAACTACTCTGACTGCATTTGCCAACAAAAAGTTGATCAAAATATATTATTTACTGCAATCATCACTGAGCATCAATACTCGTGCAAGGAACAGCTTTTGGTAGGTATCAATCAAACCCTGACATATATCATACCCCTAATTCACCTACAAAAGGGGTCTTTCACCAAGTTTTTGACAAATAAATAACGACTGTAAGAATTAAGCAGATGAGGGAACCGGGTAGAAAGAGACTGGCCAAATTCCTACCAGCCAGGCAGCCAAAGGCTCCTAAAGGTAGCTCAACAAAACCCATGATGTGCTCGGAGGCACCGAGAGTTCAGTTGTGACCTATAACAACTCTTGCTACCATGATGCCACAGACAGAAGAATGTTTTCAAAGCACCAGAATGAATTGTGTCAACAACAACCAAATAAACAGCTCTACACTTCTCAATGAGCATATGACCTCGGACTTTATAAACAGACTTTTAACGCCAAACATGTGTGGTATGTCCTCAGTCAGGGTTTTAACTTATAATGGTTCATTCATTCTTCATAGTTTTCTACAGCCCATGATAGTCAAAGGCTCAGGGGCAAAGCACATCCAATCAACTGTCAAAAAAAAAAACAGATTTGAGGCTCTGGGAACTAGTGGTATGACGAAGTTAAGCGTTTAAGACCCAACATCTTTTATCTAGCCTGATTCCCATGAGCTAGCACTGCTACATCACAGACTCAAACAACTCAAACAACAACAACAACAACAACAACAACCCAGTGTAATCCCATATCAGATGAGGTACTGGGTAAAAAAAAACTCATTGAATCATCCCCTATTATAAGAAAGAAATGTGCCCAAGTTCCCGTAACTAGGGCAGAAGCCTCCTCGTAGGATTGTCATGAAATTCTCCAGTTTAACAAACCGCGACTTCAGCATGGATTTGGAAACTCCCAACACACAAGAAACAAGAAAAAACAAGAGTAAGCGCATTTTAGCAAGAGGTTTCGGCTCGCTGCATATTACCTGTGCCAAGGCAGGAAGAACTGGTTTGCCTGTACTTTCAAGAAAGCCAGCACAATCACCAATAGCATAGACATCCTGGACTGATGGAACGCGTAGCCAATCATCAATGCCAATTCTGTCAAAACAGATCAATATCACCAAGGAGTTGTAAAATCCTTGACCATGCAAAATACATTGAGCAGCTAAAGGAAGAACATCCTGCGGAAACTGCCTCAGGAATCAGGATACAAATTAAACTCAGGAGATACAAGAATACATGAATTAGGTGGATGGAGGACTCACCTACCACCAGGTGACTTTTCGAATCCAAGATTCTTCACAAAAGGTGAAGGACCAACACCTGTAGACCATACCAGTAGACCATATGGAACTTCAGAGCCATCACTTAGAATTAGCTTCTCCGGCTGAACATCTTTGACAATACCACGGACTAGTCGAACTCCTGACTGCAAAACTATGTATTAGATCCAGAAAACCACAAGATTTACAAAGTTCTTCAGTAACATATAGTAGAGGCTAGCAGGATATACAATTCATTCCTATTGATTAAGACTACTAACATAAGCCTTGATTGTTTAAGCAATAAAATTCTGTAGAGAAGGTCAGAAGGATGTCCAAGAATGCAACAATATTGACATTTCCAATGCACCTTTCTAGAAAGAAATTGCAATATCTCATTGTACTGGGTACATCAAGAGAAGATAAAAATCCATGAGATAAAGTTCCCACCTTATGCAGCTGTTTCACAGCATAGCGTCTTAGGCGGTCATCAAAAGAGGATAGGATTTCATTTGCCTGCGCA
>ONZK01002836.1:129709-145644 GCA_900322385.1 Pharnaceum exiguum | reverse complement strand
CCCCCCCCCCCCCCCCCCCCCCCCCCAAGCAGCTGAAGAAAAGCAGATTATGTAACTGTTGAAGGCACTAGTATCACAACTACGATGAGATTTTTGAGAATATCAGTAGACTCAGGTCTTCAAGTAAATAGTCAACAGACCTCACCTCTATCAAGGTCACATGTATGTAATCTTTGACATGTGCATATCTTTGACGAACATCCCTCATAATGAAATCACTTAGCTCACCACTAAACTCAACTCCAGTAGGACCACCTCCGACAACAACACAGTGTAGGAGTCGCTTTTTCTCCTCCTCGGTTACACCTACAGTGGCATCGAAGTTGCTGAGATAATCACCAGATCGAAAGAAAAATTCTAACACCATATTTTCACAAGGCACAACTCTTGAAAGGAAGGCAAAAAAAAGTCCCTTGCTTCATATACCATACCAGGTACATCAGACAGCATTAAGTTCAAGAGTAGCCTTCTGCGAATCTCCTGTGCATGATGAACTTCTCGAAGAAAACTTGCATTTTCATGCACCCCCTGGATTCCAAAAGTAGAAGCTTCAGCCCCAGATGCAATGACCAACTTGTCATATGCTACTTCAAACTTCCAAGGATCCAATTGGGTGCTATCTGTTACAGTCTCACAACGTACCTACCACAGAACGAACCTCTCTTAGCTTATGTGAAGAGTAATCACACCAACAAAAAATTTACAAACGCCTTAAGTGAATCCCTATCTAATCTACAAATGAATTAGATCGGGAAGTTGAAATCAACATATACAAAACGGTTGAATGAAATCAATAGTTCATAGCTTGATTCATGCATGAATAGTGATTTATGAGAACAAAAAAAGTCTGTCAATTACTTGCACTAATGACCACGATTAAGAATTTAAAGAAAATGAATTTTGTTTTACAAGATCGAGAAACCATTGGGAGCAAAAGCATACCAAAAGATAATGAAAAGAGACCCGATTAGAAAGGAAAAATACACCAAAGTTCGCCTCAATGCCTTAACACCAATAGTCTAATCCCCCCAAATCACAATGCAAATATCATGAAGATCAAAAATTCATACCAACAAAATCAAATTTCATCAACTAAACATTTCAAACTCTCAAGCATGAATTCCAGAGCATAACATATCAGATTATCAGCACTTAAACTTCAACGTGTCACTCAAGTACCCACAATCCAAAATTCATAAAGATCAAAACTTTATGTTCAAATTGAGTAGTACATCACAGCAAAATGAAACCCCACCAAATAATTACCAGTATCTACAGTTGTACATTCAATATAGTCCTATATCATAAAGATCAATGCTCCATAAACTAATCAACCCATATATAGATGAACATTGAACATAAACCCACCAAGTTTATCAGTATCAATGAAGTATGCACTTCAACCTAACATTCACTACAATATCCACAAATCCAAATATCAAAAAGCTCAAAACTTTACAATCAAAACCAACAGACCATATTAAAAATATAAAATAACACACCACATGATCATCAATACTATCTAGTTATCAACACAAGTACCATTGAACCTAACACTAACTTCAATACCCATAATCTTCTGATATATATCATAAAGATCAAACCTTTATCAACAAATTAAATGATACAAATAAAGATAAACACAAAAAGTCAAATTATACAACTGAACCAGGCATTTGCAATAAACCCACAAGTCAATTCAACCAAAGATCAAAACTTTACTATAAAACATGATCAAACAACGCATATTAGAACCAAAAAAAACACACAATTAAACATAACATTGAACATTTGAACCTAACACTAACTTCAATACCCATAAACAATATATCATAAAGACCAAAACTTTATCAACCAATTCAATTAAACAAAATCAAATACAATTGAACTAGACAACATTTGGACCAAGACCCACAAGCCAATTCAACCAAAGATCAAAACTTTACTATAAAAAAAAAAACATGATCACAAACAAAAACATCATACCACATGAGTATCAGTATCAACAGAAGTACAATTAGCCAAGAAATAGTAAGACCCAGGCTCCTTAGAAATAGCAGGTTGGATCCTCCCAATGGGCTCAGCAACAGACCTAAACTCAAGTGTCCCTACACAAGTTGATGCCAACAATGGTGTGAATACCATATGGTTTCTTGGTGATATACATACTACATCATATATCTTTGTGTCTATGTCCTTGATCAACCTACAACCTGCCCAACCTGAGCCTAAGACTACCACTCTGGGCTTCTCCTTGGGCTTTGTTGGCCCAAGTCCTGCATTTGGGTTTTTTTGTTGGTGGGTTGTTGTTGTGGTGGAGAGGTAAGAGAGTGGGGTCCATGTTGGGAAATGTGTCAGTGGGTGTTTTGGTTTTAGTAGTGTGGGTTTTAGAAGGGTTCTAAGGAAGGACATATTTTGGTTTTGTTATATTTTGATGAAACTATTTTGATGTATGATTGTTATTACTATGTGGGCATTTTTGGGTTTATTTTAAGAAAGGGAAAATGTGAGAGCTTGTAGCGGAAGAAATGGGGAGATGGATGAAGAAGAAGTGAAGAAGGTGGCTTACTCTCCTGAAACTCAGGAAGATGCCAAGAAAGGAATTTAAAAAAAAAATTAACAAAAATGTTGAATGAATAAATGGACCAGCTGACGTCTGGCATTAGCTAATGTTTGCGGATTTATGTGATTTGTCTTATCTTTCTAGTGAAGTATCTTCACTCTTTAGTCATCTAAAGAAAATAAAAAGAAATGAAGTAAAATCAACATGCATATGCATTGATGCCATGAGTAAAAGTCCTACATCTAAAACCAATCTGATCTTGTGGTGTTTGAGTCTGATTTCCACAGTACATTAGAGATCGATCGACTAAATGCTCTGGTCTATCAATGAACAAGTCAGAGTTTGATTTCCACAGTACATTAGAGATCGATCGACTAAATGCTCTGGTCTATCGATGAACAAGTCATCTTTGGTATACCAATAACAACTCAATCTAATTCCATCTCAAATTGGGTACGGAGGGAGTTATCTTTAGTATACTGAATATATAAATCGGATGAAATGGCAACTTAATTATAGAAGTATTGACTAATTGCATGTATTCAAAAGGTGAACATGAGATTTAATGATTAATCCATGGTCAAGTTCCAAATAGCTAGAATACCCATGGAAAGGCTTCTTAATTACCTATATACAAACTAAAAAGTCCTATATCTCAAACATTATTCTTTATTGGTATGTCATCACTTACCGCTTTATTTAGAGTTAATAGGTACATCACATTAGTACATATCATCAGATAAATTGATGAAGAGTAGTAACTAGTACGTACATACAAGATGCATAGTAAGATAGTAAGTTGTCCTATATATTGTGCCGATGATAAGCTCAGCTCAATTTAACTAGGTAATCAAAAAGATCGACCAAGTAAACAGCATGGTTATTATTGTAATGTTATTAAACAAAAACCAACAGCTTGTGGTTAACTAGGAGGCCGGACAACTTGAGTATAGGGACTCTGGCCGGCGGACTTCTAGGTTCGACGACCTCCGCGGCGGCCACGGCCGTTGCCAGGATCATGCCCACGATTTGCTGATGGAGAGTCATAATCATTCATGTGTACCCTTCCTCTCGCTTTCGGTTTGCTTCTCAGCAATCTTCGTGATGTCATAATTCCGTCCTCTACCAAAACAAAATGTTAGTTTTTGATTAGTTTTTTTGTACATGCAAAATCAAATAAAGTTATAAGTAATGTTTATAACTACAATGCGTCAATGCAGGTTCTCAATTAGAGACGGAGAGATTGAGAGAATATATAAAATAAGGATCAAAATGTATTAGGAATTTTTCTACTTTTCATATTAGGAAAGTTTATTCATCCCACTTCTCGGTCTTTAATTATTTATTTTGGAAACTAGATCCTAAGCCCAACGATACTAATAGGAAATTAAAATACTACTCGTAGTATTATACTGATCTACCTTACAATGTAACGGCACATTGGAAGTGTGAATTTGTTGCATATGAGACCACTGTTGTCTTTTACCCCCCTAAACAAGCTGCCTCACTGGCCGTTTGCACTCACCGCAAGACCTTCAAAAATTGATTCTTCATTCACACGGGTTTTAGCATCATTCATACGTTTTTGTCAAACCGACATGGCTGCTAGCTAGTTTATTCAATACCTTTTTGCCGTTTGCATCTTTCGGTTCTGCTGTTCTAGGTGGCTTTGCTCTTCTATTCCTACGTATGTTCCAACAGTTGTTGCAAACTTGCAAGTTGCAAACAAAATAATTTTTCTATAATTGTGAAGAATTAATCCTATCTTAGCTTACTAAGAACAAGTATATAGGAATCAAACATCCAACAATAGATCAAACTCGTTAACTAGCTGAAGACGATCGAGACCGACAATGAACTCTGATCATCTATCTAAAAATTGTTTCAAATTAACGAGGCCTCGCAATTCATCATGACTGATAAAGAGCAAGGTCATGTTTCACGTTTGTGTAGTTATTGGCTGTTAACTACTTTGTCGACTTATCGTTATTGCCTTATTGGTGGTCTGTCACCTCGATCGATCAATCAGGCAATAATCGTGATCAGTAGACAAGTATCAAAACTCACAGACGTCTAATGATTATCCATGCAGGTGAGCAGCTCATATATGTGGAGCAAACACGCTGTAAACTTAGGAAAAATAATGTCATTCGACTATACTTATTAGCGTATTAAAGTTGACTGGTCAGTAATATTTCTTCCATGAAAAAACTTTATTGCACCAACAAATTAGGAGATCCTGCTCGTGCAGCAATTTTAGTTTTCTAAAGTACTGATTAAATGAATGAAAACGAAAAAGAAAATCTCCGTACATCGAATTGAAGTTGACTTTACAGGCAAAATTATGAATTACACATGAGATGGAAAAAGAATACAGTACTATGACCCTCCTCTTATACGGAAATTAAACGAATACATTATATTACACCAAAAAAAAAAACGAATACATTATATTGCACCTTAAATATTAAACAAGCCAAATGCAACGTATCTGCAGCTAGCTAGCTAATTAATTCAGTGGTAAATTGCTTGCATGCATGTTCACACAATAACTGTACATGTGTCTACATTATGCTTCTTTCGTACTTAGTTTTTTTTCTTCCCTAAGGAACACTCTCAATTATTCATGTTGTGATGTTGATTATCAACTTTACTTAAGCCCTAGCAAGCAACCTTACAAGCCAAGTATACTGTACTTTGGCAACTCATCATATATTATTGTTTGGTGCAAAAGATAATATCAAAGATAAGGATGATAAAATGTGGCATCAAAAATTCAAAACTATAAGGAAAACACAAAATTTTGTAGGAACCGTCTCATATATGAAACGAATTCACACAAGCTTTTGTCTAATTATTTTGAACACGAAAAATGGTAAATGGAGAAGTGTTAGAAAAAAAGGTAAATGAATACCTGGGATTAGAAAGGAATTATCTGCAGCAACTGATGAGGCATAAATTAGCATGGAAGAAACAAGCAGCAGCATCGAACATAAGTTCCCAAGTCTTAAACCCATTTTCTTCTCTTCTTTCAAGTTCTGTCTAGCTATATTTGTGAGACAAACTGAATGTGTGAAGTGATATTATGGGAATTTATAGGCTGACAAAAGAGAGCATAGGAAATGTGAGAGAATTGAGTAGAGAGGGGGAGTGTTTGACGTTTGGGAGAATCCTGAATATAATGTAGGGCGACACGTTCGAGATACGAGCTTCGTGTTTAATTAAGCCGGTCAGATTATAAAAGTAATATATCAGCCGTTGGATCTTTGATTATCCTGCCTCATTAGTCAACGGTTTTGCCTCTTTAGCAACCTACAAGTAAAAGTCTATAGCCACAAATAGAGCTAGCTCTCTTGGTGTAGGATATGTGTTTTTCTATACACTTTTAAAAAGAAAAATCTTGGAATAGAAGTTAATGTTAGAATTTTATTTTATTTTTGTTTGCTGCTGAGATGATTGTCAACGGGTGCTAGCTTTCAGTTCCTTTTTCTTGGGAGGAATTTCCTACACATCTGACGATTAATTCAAAGAGCGAATAATGCTAATCAATTAACACGAGTATGATGAAACACATCAATATAAACCGTTATATCCATCAATCAACATCACGGCGATTATAACTATCTTGCGTATTAATGCTTCAAGTATTCTATCATACCCAACAAATTTGAGTCCTTTATAATTGATAGAAGTATGTATATCATCAATGGTGCGTCTTTTTTTCCAGGAAGTTCATCTTTGAAAAACGGGATTAGAAGTCAGTATCAGGGTGTTAGTTAGTAAAGACAAAACCTGCTTGAAAGATATGATGATGATCAGTGGACTAAGAATGTATGGTAACTTCGGGCGAAGTCTTACACATCCTTTGGATCCATAGTAATCACTAATCAGAGTGTACAAAGAGGGGGAACACAAGGATGCAATTTAATCACAGTATACACAGTGATTTTCTCTTTCCCAAACAAAATGTCATGCAATTTTGAGTAGTTCAAATTTTTCCTTAGAAAGGAAAGAGTAACTCTGAAGTGGTAGTGTGGTACTAGTTAATTTACAGATAATCTGCCCTTACTTTGGATATACACCGATACCTGAATTCCTACATCCAGTTTACCAACAAAAAAAATTCCTACATCCAAGTTAATTCTTTCAAGATGTTAATTAGACACAATACAATGAATGTAGCTAAGCTCAATTCCTTGCACATAATCAAGGATATAAGAAATACTGAACTATTATGCTACATTTATCGTGTACATGATTCAATATGTAGAGTGCACTTTCTGAAACTCACAGTGGTTAAGCAACTTTAATTAGTTGGGTACTTGGGTAGAATTATCTCCCAAGAATATTAATTTAGAGGCTTAATATTCACATTTGATGATAGAGGACCACGTGAAAGTTCGAAGTTTTTACTCATAGTAGCTGACTTTGGATTTTATTTTATATTTGCACGGGCAGAAGCTGTCTTGAAGCTAAGTAACCAGAAAAGAACAACATGTACTTATCACTGCTCGCATATTTTTCATTGAATAGTCTTAGCTAAGTAGGGTAGTTTTGCAAAGTCAAAGGCATACGATGCCTTAAGACTCTTGAGACATTAAATTCTTGATTTTCTTCACTTTTGCTTGGAACTTTGGCTATAACTTATACTACTATAGTCCACTTGCAATCAGAGTATAACATAGACAAAATGATCAAATCTTCCTTGAACAGTAATCGTGCCTGCAACTATACCGTTTGCTTTGCTGCTCATTGAGGTAAGTTAATTTATTTATTTAACTATTTATTGGCCTGTAAAGAGGGACTAAAGCCTGCTCCGTGACCAACGCACGCAGGTCTCTAGTTTAAGCCTTAGTGTACGTAGAAATCCTCGTTATAAAACACAGTCACCACAGTTAGGTGAGCGACCAAGGTCGAGTCCGGATGTAAGTATGTAACAAGAGCAATGCTTCGGTGAATCGGAAAAAAAAAACCTGTTCCGCGAGGAAATTATAGTTTCCCTCTTTATCAGGGAATTTGCCTTTTGTTTAACAGGGTTAAGGGGAATTGTTGCCACTACACAGTATTTTTTTGGAAATGTGAACTATGGGAAAGGACAAAAAATGGAGAACTTCACGGAATTATCTGGCTGACATACATGTCTCTTCAGACTTGAGAACTAGGAATGGAAATCCAAAGGCAGAAGGGATAACCTATGCGTGCAACACTCCTAGTAATAAAAGTTACTATAGAAATACAAGATGATAAGTCAACGATTTGCCACCCACTTAACACAAGTTCTGTCAGCACTTTTGATGGGTAAGCCAAAGTAATGCTAGGCTACTTTTACTGATATTGTCAGAAAGCTCAACCAAGATATCAGCCTATCAGCACTCAGCAGAGCGAGGAGAGATTCCCATCAAAATTATCTTTTCTTAAACCCGTACTTCTTACGTTCGTAAAACAGATCTGTCTTGGCACTTCCTAGATTGACGATTTTGGGACATCCATCCCTATCCTTCTCCTGCTGAGTACATTCCTTGCAGTAGTAGGCATCAGATATTCCAGCGCCTCCGCAAATGACACACCGGCCCTGAAATGATCCATAGTTGCATTCATCGCACATTCGCACCAGTGTGCATGGACGAACATAAGAATCACAAACTACACACTTGCCATCACATTTCTCACACAACCTACCTATAGAAATGCCTGGCTGCTTACGGCACATGATAAGATCAGGATGATGCTTGGCCATGGCTCCTGCAAAGAACTTTGCCTCTTAAGAAAATAATCCTGCAAAATAAAGATAGATAAGCATTAAGAGACTGGTAGGAATTGAGACAGAGATGGAAAAGCAACTATAACATCTATTGCTCAGAGAATCCAGGATGTTGTCTCAGAAACATAAAAGATTGTAGAAATTCGGAGAGGCTGCTCAGCATTCAGCTATCAGCTGTATGAGGTACAAAAGCCATAAGAGTTTTTCTGCCAGGTTCAGATTTTACTGCCACAAAACACATAATATATCAATAGCAAAACAGAATACTGCTAATGGGACTTCTTTTTTTGGTTCTCCAAAAAAAAAGAAGGGAAAGAGTACCAGATCAAATTAACACAGACTAAATTGCAATCCCAATCATGTTATGGACTTCCGGGTCAGGGATCAGAGTTTTTTTGTTTTTGTTTTTGAGACCACGGATCAGGTTTCTGTACTAAAAAGGGCAGGCAAGAATCAACCCCCCCCCCCCAGGTGGGTAAGAAGAAAGGGACAGAAAATCTGACAAATCTACCAAAAAAAAGACAATATAGAAACTCTTGCATGCTGAGGAAGTCAATCCCCCAGGACCCGAACTAACCAATCCAAATAGCAACATGCATTCAATCATAAATAAGAAATGTTCAACAAAAGACAATGATGCAAGTAGGCCTCTATATTTGGCACTTCAAATCTTCAATCCATCAAGAAACGAACAAATGGGATCCGCACATGTTTGTTAACAACAACTAGAGTTCAAAAACCTCATGAAAGGTAGTGTGATACAGTATGCTGGTCTATAACTTAGTTAGTGATACAGTGGGGGTGGGGGAGGGGGGGAGAGATGGGCGCTTTCTGCTATCGACATAAGTTCTGCTATAGATTGGTCGTTTAGTATGGTAAAACCTCTATATAACGCTCTCATAGCAGTCAACCACGCACTTTCCATCGCATGATTCAAATTCTTAACTGATCTCATGCTTGAAAACTCCTAATGGATACCCAAACTTCAAATCCTCAGAAACACCAAACGCCTATGAAATTCACCTATAAACCCAGCAGCACAATTGGCATATAACATATGACACAGGTTCTCCACACAAAAACCCAACACCCTCCTCCATAGTCCATACAAGTCATCTACTTCTAACACCTAAAAGTGGCTAGATCGAAAACTAAAATGAACTGGTGGAAAAAGGATTCCCGGGAGGAAACACAGTTTCATAGATTTAGTGGTACAACAAACCAATATAGAGGGTTGCTGTTTGAGTAAACTACTTCTAAAACCCCACCTCTGTTTTCTTAACCACCATGAGGATAGATCATTCAAATGAGAGTTGCCTGCTCAGGTACAGATTTTAGAGCCACAAAACATATAATCCGTGTATCAATCTTAATTCAGAATAGTGACACTCAAAAAAAAAAGTAAATCAGAAAATAACAACACTGACTAAATTGGAAACCCGATGATGTTGGGGTTTACGGATCCTGTTGGTAATTAAAAAAAACAGACAAGAACCACCCTAATAGAAACTATTGCATGTTGAGGAAGTCAACCACCAACTAGAACAATCTGAATTCCATATAGCAACAGACATTCAATCATAAACAAAATGATGGCATGTAGGCCTCCAAAATTTGCAATTATAGTTGATTAAGAGACAAATAATGGGGCAAATTCATATAAGTTTGCTAGCAAGTAGCAACAACTCGAGTTTAACAACAAGGACATAAGAGAATGTTAGAAGGAGAAATATACATAACAGTATGCTAGTGAGCTAGTCCGGGGAGGGGGGGTTCTGCTCTGGACTGAAGTTCTGCACCACCGAAGATTCAGGAACATGATCGGGTTCATAAAAGATTTTTGGTCCAAGTGTAGAGAAACTTGTAATGCTCTTCCAGTCTCACTACCATAGTCAAACACGCATTTCCATCACACGTCTTCTAAATTTCAACTCATCTCATGTTTGTCAAAATCGTAACAAAACACAAACTTCCCATCCTCGGAAACACCATTCGCCTGTAAAATTCACCTATTTACCAACAAGCCATCACCACAACTGGTATATAATTACATATGACAAAGATTCCCCACACAAAACCCAACACCCTCCTCCATACTAGTATTCTACTCCTAAAACAAACACCATGATCACAGATCACCATTCACCAAGCAGCATTAACTAAACTAAACACTAATGCATTCAATTACCAGCACCTCTTCAGCACCGAAGGTGAACTACATGGTACTTGGCACTAGGTATGTAAAATGAACAGGTGAAAATAAGATTCAACACACAATTACTCTTCGCCAAACATTACGACAACAACGACAACCCAGTATTATCCCATCTCAGATGGGGTACCGAGGAGGTCTGATGTACGCAGCCTTACCCCGAAGGAAGCTGTTACTCTTCACCAAACATCGTTTTCTTTAAAATCTATTTAGAGGTACAACATACCCATATAGGGTGTTGATTGAGTGACTAAAAACCTAAACCCTCATCCCCTGAATGCAGTTTAGGGTAAGCGACAAACTATCTTAGCCCTCTTTTGTGTTTAACCATATCAAAAATTACACCTTCCAACTTCACAAACACACATCATTAAGCCTGACACACAACAAACGGAAACCAACAAATAAAAATTGGTTCTTTCTGTTAATTGCTATACTTCAGAAGGTAATTAAAGCTGCTAAGAAATAAAAAACTATTCTTTATCTCTACAATCTCTCATCTAGTCACCCTACTAAACAAATACCCATATATGAAATTTTAACTTTCATGGGTCACCAAGCAAAGTACAGCAACACATTGTAAAATTCCTAACATGGTAAATTGGTAATATGTTTGTACAGCAACATAAACATGTATGCAATAAACCCAGAAATATAAGTATCAGCTAGATGTATAAATAAGACCAACTTACCGATAAGAGGAATGATAATGTTGTTTCTTGAAGTGCCCCCAAATTGAAGAAGAGTGTGAGAATTAAAGAGGAAAGGGGTGAAAGAAAAATATTTATACAGGACAATAATCTTAACCGACTTTGTGTTTTTGGATCAGTTATTGTATTGGAATTTGAAGTTTATTGTATGGGCTTTTGTTGGCCACTTTGGCTGGCTTGCCTGAACCCATAAACCGGGTCTTGGGTATGTAAGTTTAGGTGCTGTTTGGGATCGTTTTCAATTTCCAGTTTTCAGTTTTTTTCGAAAGTAAAAACCAATTTTTGGAAATCAGAAAAAGTGGTTTCCAAATTTCTGTTTTCAGTTTTGAAAATCATAACAATATATACCATACCAAATGTTTTAATTTCAAAAATAACTTCATTATCACCAAGTTGAAAATATTTGAAAACCAAAAACTGAAAACTCACAATGATCCCGAACAGGGCCTTAGTTTTTTCGGTTCCAAAACTACATTTAGTTTTTTTTTCTGTCAATTCAGTATTTTTCCATTTCAATTTTTTTACTGTTAACTCTCAATTTAGATTCTTACACACTAATTACAAAACACACCCTAAGTCTTAAGAAAGCTAGCATTCTTTGTTCTTTGAAGAATCACAATTGCTTAAAACCTACCTCTAGTAGTTGCCTTAAAACTTAAAAGCTAGCAATCTAAACAACCGAACAGGGGTGGAACTAGGGGGGACCGGCGGGTGCCACGGCTCCCCATGTTCCAGAATTTGTATAAAATATTAGTCTAATACCTATTAACACTAGATCATTATAGGGGGTTGGTCTTTTCTATACCTTACTTCCCCCTTGACAAGAATTCAATTCATACGTGTAGTATAAATATTTTTACTCCAATTCCTTTTGACCCCCTCAATATTTTTTCCTGGTTGCGCCATGGCAACCGAAACCGATGGCTAGTTCGTAGCATCGACGAGTACCACCATGCTATTAAGAAGCCGGATCTTTGATGATGAGGATGAGAGTCCGAGACAATCTTTTCACCACCTCACTGTTACGGTGTTACCGCACAAAGGGTTAATGTTGGTGCTGGCCAAATTGGGCACGGGGTGCATAATTAGAGACTCAAATGGTGAAGTGCCTAGAGTAGCTAGGTACTAGCACTGTGAAAGACACATTTAATTCAAACCCAATTGCACTCCTATCCCATTTTTCTTTGTTTAGTCAAGCCAAACATTTGGTTTGGCCGGTTTTAAGTGCACCGGATCATACTTCCTAATTATAGACACTACAATCAAAGAAAGCTATGCATGGCTTACTCCGTACATTGAGCAGGAGACCACCGTTTTATAGGACGTTTTTCATGTGATCGAACTCCTGTACCAACTACTCGTATAAATAATTGGGCAGCATCACATTCAGTGATTCAATGAAATGTTGTCTACTAGGGACATGGACGTAGAAGGGACCGGTAACCTTTTGTCTAAAGCCCCGGTCCCGGCTCCGCTTTCTAACATTATCTGAAATTTCCTTATCATTTTATTGAATTTAATAGTGTGTTCAATTGTTCATTATCAACACGCTTTTGTCCGCACGAATTTGGCACATATTCCTCCAAATAATTTGTGCGCTCTTGTCTCACAATAAGCTACTCACCCCAACTTGTTTTCTAAGCTGGTTGTGAAACCGGCTATTCAAAAACAATTGCTAAATTAGCTATCACCTACTCAACAAACAAGCCGTAGGGATGGCTATGGAGTGATGATGGGACGGTAAATCCTCCTCCATCCTAACTTAGTAAGAATTTCTTCTTCTATCCTCGCCGCGTCACTCATGGCGAGTTAAGATTTCAAAACCTTACACGTCCTACCAATCACTACATGCACCACCTTCCCCATCTAATTCGGGCGGTTGTAGAGCAATATCCGCTTAAACCCATCTAAATATTATTTTTTAATATAGTGTTACTCTGAAAATCAATATTTGAGTTGAAATTTCTTTCTTTATTCAATTTTTTTTGAAACTTATATTATAACATTAAGCGAGGCATGGTCAAATTGAAAAACATCCACACTTCACCACCACCCGTCAAATTCACCTACATACCCTCCAAAAAGGGTTAGGGTGAAGGCGGGACATAATCCACTTAAACCCATCAAAATGATATCCCTTTAACAAGGTTAGCAGCCTAGCACTCTATACCATAGACACTTTTCACGGGCGACATATCCGTGTCATGTCAAATACGTATTTAAGGTTTAGAAGACTCCAAAACTAGTGTAATTTTACAAGTTTATTCTCGTCGGACACAACATGTAGGAAAAGTGTCCGTACAACTTATGCCCATCATGAAGGTAGTTTTACTACTTTGCCATTTGATGTCAATTTTTACCTTAAAAAATCCACTATACCACCAAATTTGGATTAAAAAAATACTTTAAAAGAGTTGAACCTCAATCCAAAACACAACCAATTATTGAACCCAAGTGGAACATTATTGTTCTCCCGTATATTTATAGGACTCCTCACAACTCTTGTCATTTCAATCTAAACCCAACAGTTCAAACCCCCTCTCATCTACAACTTCACCAATCACAACATATACCAATAGTAAAATCAACATGGCAAAACTTAATATTGAATCCTACCCACCTCTATTTCGCCAAGTCCATGACCCCGACCCGAATGAAAGTCCCACTGAGAACAAAGGCAACAGCATGGACCCGTTGCCCTTAATTGATATGCAGTGTTTGGACCTGCAAAAATTAGACAAGGCGTGTAGAGAATGGGGCATCTTTCGTTTGGTAAATCATGGTATCCCAACTAAACTCCTAGAGGAACTACATGAGTATGCCAAGCTGATTTTTGATCTGCCCTTCGAGTACAAACAAGGCCTTGCTAATAACACTAGCACTATGAAGTATTTTTGGGGCACCCCTGCCCTTACACCCGCAGGTGAGGCCATCCCTAGGGCAGGTCCTGCTCAAAATATGGACTATGTTGAAGGTTTTAACGTGCCCCTTAGTCAACTATCATCCAATATGCAGCTACCAACAAGTGATTATGATGATGATGATCATTTGATTGATGCTTTCAGGTACTAACAACAACTTTTGATACCATCTCACTTTCTCTTCTCAATACCATTCTTGCATTTTAACATTTTTTGTACTATGAACTACTGACGTTGAGTACTCGTATACTCTTTTTTGGTTAGTACCTTTTGCTAATTTGCTTCTGATTGCCCACAACTTTAAAGATAACAATCGAACCTTTTTAGATCAAAAAAGTATTGTAATTGATTTATCTTGCCAAAGCACACCCACTATCTGAAATATTTAAATGACTACTTACTTGTATTCTTTAATCGTCTAATCCAGTATCTGATTACCATGTAATTATGTTGCATCCTTTCACGTGTGCCACTTTTGACAATTTTGTCTCATTGCAACTAGTCTGTACTCTGAGGAGTGACTTGTAATTTTGTACAGTGTACATCAATTTTATATGCCCACTTTACTCATGCATTATGTATACAATCGGACATGTCTAGTTAATAGATAATTGAGAGTAAGACAAATTGAGACACGAAAGCTATGAGACAGTCAAATAGCCAATGTAGTAAAATTCTACGTAGCATAGATCAGAACTGTTATATTTTATACAGATTGTTGATAACATCTGTTGGTTCTTTGTTGTTGATTACTCAATTCCTTAACCAGGAAACTTTTGGAAGATTATAATAAAGAGCACCTGAACAGACTTGCCTCGACCTTATTTGATGCAATCGCAAGGAGTCTCAACGTTAATAAGGAAATACAAATACCCAGGACATGTCTAGATGAATCTACAGGACTTGTTCGAGTGTACCGGTACCCTAGGCAACATAGCAGAATGGTTGAGCATGTAAAAGGCATGCATGTCCACACTGATAGCTCTGTTTTCTCAATATTGCATCAATATGAAGTGGGTGGCCTTCAATTCTTCAAGGATAACAATTGGTTTGATATCGAGCCGATTACTTGTACATTGGTAGTCAATCTTGGTGACATGATGCAGGTAATTAACTTTCAACAAAATATTTTCAATGATTAGTGCAACGAATCAATCCTATTCTTCCTCCTCATTGTTGACTAAATATATGCCTCCATAAATCTCTAGTTCTCTACAGGTAACTACTTTAGTTAAGGGTTCCTGACTTCCAGTGTAAAAGAAAATACAACAGCTAAGTGTAAATCGTCATTTTATGAAGGTGCTCGGGGGTTCGGATGTATACCTTACCACTATTTAAGAAAACGGAGAGGTTGTTTCCGAAATAGACTCATGCATTAGTGCATTAGAGTATTGATTTTCAATAATTTCACTAAAAATAAGAAGTAATGGTAAAAGAAAATAAAATACTAAAACAATTTTCTCTTATATACTCATGTGTTGGATATTTATTTGTTCGTGAAATGCAGGCCATTAGTAATGATGAGTACAAAAGCGTGAAGCACAGAGTGAAGCTAAACAAGCATAAAGAGAGGACATCCGTTTGCTACTTCGTATTCCCAGAAATGAACAGTTTGATCGAGAGTTCCAAATACAGGCCATTCACTTACAACGATTTTCGAGCTCAAGTTCAACAAGATGTAAAAACACTTGGTTGGAAAATTGGCCTAGAAAGCTTTAGGAGTCCACAGCCACAAAGTTCATAGTAATCAAAAGTATTATTACTTTTT
>ONZK01002836.1:87657-103484 GCA_900322385.1 Pharnaceum exiguum | reverse complement strand
CTTTTTTTTTTTAACCCCCCCCCCCCCCCCCCCTTCGCCTCATTCCGAAACCCCAACTCAATTAACTCAATTAATAATTCCAAAATTTAAAAAAGTTCCACTATCCAAAAATGTGCATCACACAACACAACACAACACAACACAAAATCACACCAACATTTTCAGTATCAAGTCACAATTCCAGCTCAATTAACTAAACACACCACAATAACAACAACAAATGAACAGATCAACTGAACAAACAAAAAGCAAAACCTCGAAGTCGTGGCGATGGGCGCCAGGGACATCAAGAGCTTCAACATCAAAAGAATCAACCCGCGGACCAGTACGGATCAAGGTATGAGGATTATTAATATTATTATTACTACTATGCCCGCCAACGCCAACATCTTCACCATCGTCCTCGTCATCATCTTCCTCGTCCTCGGAGTTTCTAGAAGGAGCATCGTCGTCGTCAGGGATCCCGGAATCGTCTTCTTCTTCGTCGTGTTGGTATACCCATCGTAACTCCATTGAGTCTGTTTTTACTAGCGGGAGCGATTCTCTCTCCTCCCCCATTTTATTTTTATTTTATTTTAGGGAGAGAAAGTAAATTATATTTATTTGGGGGTTTGGTTTGTTTGTTTTTATATATATATATATATAAGGAAAGGGTAAGTGAAGGATAGTCTCTGTTTGTCTGGATGGATTGGGTGTGTGAGATGGCGATGGTGATCGAGATGGATGGTGGACTGGACGGAAACAGTGTTGGGTGTCTTCTTTTTTCTTTTTCCTTTTTTTTTTAAATATATAATTTCATTTTTTTAGTGAGTTGACTTGTAATTGCGATTTTGACTCCATAGTCTCCATTGTTTGATGATCAGAGGGAGCAAACAACGATTTTTTTTTCCTTTTTTTTTTCGGATCGGAATGAAATGAAATGAATCTTAGAGCTCCTGAATCCTGGTAATCATTTTAGAGATAATAATGAGTTAAAGGTAATAAGTTGGTCATTATGGAAACAGTCTCTCGATTTTTCGGTGTAAGGTTGCTTACATCAGTCTCTCGATTTTTCGGACTCTCACCGTATCCCGTCTAAGATGGGATTAGACTGAATTGTTGTTGTTGTAGTACGGAGTAGTATTTAAGGGGTAAAAACTATGAAAAATAGAAGAACGAAATAATTGTTGGGGTAAGTGTTCATTGAAATAAGGTAGAGGGGAGAAAATAATCCTTCACCTCCAAATAGATGTAATTAAATGTGGCATAATCCCCTCAAAAAAAAATGTGACATAAATTTACTCGACACGAAACAACCTATTTGTCCGACCCAATAAACCGGATTACGAACATAAATAATGCTAAACCAACGAAGAGTAGGTCTAGTGGAAATGGACCTAAATTTCCATAAATCCGGGTTCAATTACCACTCAAGACATTGGAATGGAGGTTTATCTCCACCTCCCCTCCTAAAAAAAGTGAGTATAAATGCTAGAGAATGACGCTAGCATATTTCACAAGGCAGAGAAAGGGCACCTTTGACTTGTTCCGCTACTCTTGCCGAGATATGAATGCTTCTAGGCTGGCCTTCGATAATTTCGTTAGCGGAGCTGAACTAGCTTAGAAGGCTTTGATGGATCAACCAATAGTGCGTTTGATCTTCTAACTTATTTGAGAGTAATTGGACCTATTAGACTCCTGCAGTATTCGCCTTTATACATCCAACCAAATGCCCCAAGTTTAACGTTGTTATCAGTACAGCAACTCATGAACTCAACAACTATACTTTGTTCACTTGTTCAACACTAGTAATCGAGTCTTCAATCACATTTCAGAAATTGACACAAATTTGTTTTTTCAACCACCTTATTGCTAGTAAATTGTAGCAAATGTTATAATTGGTCTCACGATCAAGAATCACTGACTAGTCATGACTAGTCATACACACTGGACAGAGCTCTAGATGGATTACTTAGTTACATTCAAAAGGAACTCAACAAATATTATCCAAGGAAAAAAAAACACTTTGCTAATCAGGACGACATCTCTTGGTGCACACTACTACACTTCAGTGTCCTGGTTCACTTGCCTAATTATAATAACATCGCAAGTAGGATAGCACTAATAATTTTCATAGATTACACAACCGATATCATAACTCATTAGATGACCCAGACAGACACTCGATCAGCTTTTGATGGTGAGTCCTGGGGAAGCAAATGCCATTGTCCGAGGAACGTCGTTGATCATCTTGGCAGGAATGTTCTTTGATCCAATTTTGGTGTATAGGTCATTGTGATTATAAGCAGAGTTATGAACTCCCAATGCAGCTCTTCCCGAAGGATCTAGGTTGTTGGACCAAGCTGCGTCCCATTCAACTGCCTTGGCAGTGCTACACGCCACGCTAGGCCCTCCCGGGACTGTAAGCCTTGCAGAGTTCTGCAGCAGTCACATGAAAATACGCATAAATTGTATATAAACACATTTCTCTGTACCAAATTGTATGAAAAGATCTGATAACCATATAATATGGTTGATGGTTCATCGATCATTACCTGTGGGAAAACCCTCTCAAAGACCATCCTGTAGTAGTAGGCTTCTTTTGTGGCTGGAGTATTGTGTGGGAAAATGTGTGCAGCATGCTGCATCATTCTATCAGTTACCTGCAGGTGAATGGATATAAAATGAGTAACTGTGAATGCTGTTTCAAGATATTTAGAAGATTAGTATGCAAGATGATTAGGAAATATACCTGCTCCTCAGCATGAGCTTTGAGCCCATCAATCCAACTGTAACCAACACCGTCACTGAATTGTTCCTTCTGCCTGTACAAAATGTGCTGCACAATGAACAGAATCAAGAGAAGAACTGTTAGTTCGGTACCAGATAATGTGTTTTGGTGGATCAGTGAAATGCTAGTAGATTTAATGTTAGTACCTTTGGCAAGTATGGGCGCTCCTCATCATCAAATGCTCTCCTAAGACTCCATTTCTCAATCCGCCCTTGATCAGTTTTAATCTGAAACAATTGCAATGTTTTAGTTATGCTGCCAAGTACTAGCAGATCATATAAATAAGCGAGGCTGACATTTGCTAAAATTAAGTACCATCTTCGACTCTGGGTCAATGGACATGGCCACATCGATGAATTCTTTGTCGAGGAAGGGAACCCGAGCTTCTAGGCCCCAAGCTGAGGTAGTCTTGTTTGCTCTCAAACAGTCATACTGGTGGAGCGCCTTTATCTGCAAAACGTTTTTATCAGCAAAAGCCCGATGCATCCAGCAACAATGAAAATGACAGGAAGAAGACATTAGTTACCTTATGACATGTTTCTCGATGAAACTCTTCCTTGTTTGGTGCCTTGTGGAAGTAGAGGTACCCACCGAAAATCTCATCAGCTCCTTCTCCAGAGAGAACCATTTTGACCCCTAGCGACTTGATCTTGCGTGACATGAGGAACATGGGTGTGCTTGCTCTAATTGTAGTCACATCATAAGTCTCAATGTGGTAGATAACATCATCAATAGCATCAATTCCATCCTGCCACAAATGAAACAGGCTTCTTGTTAATACCAACAAAAAAACGCCGCATAAACTGAGATGCAAGTCATACAACTATCCTGCAGGAAGTACCTGAACTGTGAAGTGAAATTCATGGTGGATCGTCCCCAAATAATCAGCAACCTCTCTCGCAGCCCTCAGATCAGGTGACCCCTCGAGACCTACACAGAAAGAATGTAGCTGTGGACCCCATTGCCTGGCAGCCTTGGTGCCAGCCAAGTGACGAGCTGTGATTGATGCCACGAGAGAAGAGTCGAGACCCCCAGATAAGAGAACGCCAAATGGCACATCAGTCATTAGCCTTTTGACAACAGCCTGCAACAGATTCAATCAGCCAATTGCTGGTAAGTTATCATACTGAAGGTTTGACATCTATAATAGAGAAACCTTGATCCTACAAGCTGAAGTCCACAATTACAAAATCTCAATATCAAGTTCCATTTTTCTCAATTTTTTATGTGATCTGAAGCTCCAAATCAGGCAAAACTCACATTTTCAAAGGCACGTCTAAGGACGAGAGGATCATACGGAGTCGAAGGGACAGCCTCAGAGAACCAAAGAGGGTTATACCAACGACGAAGACCTCCAGATTTGCTCGAATACAAGTGACCAGGAGGAAAGCATTCAAAATGCTCACAGTCATCGTGCAGGCCTTTCAGTTCTGACGAAATCCAGACTGAGCCTGAACAGGTTGAAGAAAAAAGCTTTGTTCAGATACATAACACAAACTTTTTCCTAGGCAATTGAAAATTGCATAATTGCAGTAGGGAATGAAAAACTAGATATATACCATCAAGGCCCCAGCCGATGTAAAGTGATGTAACACCAATTGCATCACGAGCAACAAGAAAGCTATTGTCCCTTGTGTCCAACAACACGAAGGAGAACACTCCATCCAGCATATCAATGAAATTTTCACCATACTCCTCATACTAATCAATGGCAAAAGAAAAAAAGAATCAGAATAGAATATATCTCAAATTTGTCATCATACATATGGTTAATGGAAACTGTCAACAAGATACATCCATCTTCTATGAAATTCAGTATGGAAACTGTCCCAATACTAGTGATCACAAAGTGAAATGGCAACTCACCAAGTGTGAAATGACATCACAATCGCTCCCAGTATGGAACTTGTGGCTCGGAAGAAGATTCCTTAGTTGCTCATGGTTGTAAATCTCACCATTAACCTGCTCATCAGTTCATTCGCACATGAGTTAAACAAAAAAGGCACACACTTCACATCCATCTTCTTAAATTTCAGTCTGTCATGCATTTACTTACTGTAACAATGATAGATTTGTCTTCATTGTAGAGAGGTTGGTCACCAGAAGCAGGGTCAATGATTGCTAGCCGTTGGTGAGATAAATAAAACCCTCCATGTTGGTAAATGCCACTCCAATCCGGGCCACGGTGCTTCAATCTAATGAATTATAATCCAATTTAAAACAACGTTACTAAGTTAGTCATTTCGCAAGAATCAATTTCTGTAAGATACCAAGCTTACAATATTGCCAATTTGCCATTTTTTTGACTAGTACTTTAAGGTCAATTAATCAAAATTGGCTTATCCTAACAAAATTCTTGTCAAGCATGAAAGACCAAGCAGTCTATTGACTCTTTGACGATCATGGTCCCCCTTGATGACTGATTACCTTTCATGCATGATGAACAAATACCATATGTACATGTTCATTCACACGTCATCACTATATTACTATAATCAACACCTGCGACTTTAGGCTTTGATGTATAGTTGTATACATGTATTCTATCTTATCTATCACAATCCCACGAAGATTCACAAATAGAAAATAAAACCACTACTGTTCTTGAAAATGACTGATTGCTTTAAGAATAAATGTGGCGTTCAGTAAATGCAAATGAATCTGCCCTTGTTTTATGATCAACTTATTAAGGACCATGTTATTATTAGGAACTTGACCTCTAAAAGTGCCCATGACAAGAAAGTTGGTCTCTTCATCAGGGTCATAACACAAATAAAAGGAACCAAAAGTTTACTTTTTGATATCTTATCAATACATTGGATAATTAGATATACTAGCATCTTGTGTTAGGGAACTTGAAACATAAGACTTCCAAATATGCATGATCAACAGACAGATAAATGTGACATTGTGACAATGCCTTATAGTCAATTTTAATATATCCTTATCCAAAATATTTTGCTACATGCATTTTCCAAGGCAGTAATAAAGTTAGTACAGTACAAAACAAATGCCTTCGATCTATACGACATGCAAAGCTAAGCAGTAATTTAGAGGAATCAACTAACTCAACCAAAGTACAATTAAAAGTTAAAACAGAACCAAATTCCGAAAATGTTAGAATGTTACCTGCGAGAGAGCTCAAGGACCCGAGACCTTTTGGCTTGAGATTCATCAGTGCAACCAAGAACTGCTAATATCCCACACATGATCGAATGTTTATGTTAATGGGCAGCACGAAAACCACGTAACTAGTATATAGCTTTTCTATAATAACGATGGATCAACCGATAAATATGGCTATCAAAACTCAAAGAGAATTATCGGTGAAAAATGCCTAAGGTGCTCCCTTAGAATGTGACTATATATAATTTTACTTCAATGTTGGGAAATAATGCGGTGATGTTTAGTGTTTGTTCCGGTCCAATGAGAACATATTTATAGGCACTTGGCTAGTGTACACTCCCCTTGATGATGGAGCTAGCCGAATCATTGTGAACTAAACGAATATACGATGTCGTATCGCAGAAAAAACAAAGGTAGCCCCACTCTGATTTCCTCAATGCAGCCACGTAGCCACCGTCTTCTGGATTTTACATATAATTTTTTACTCCTTCAGAAAAAACAAAATGGTGTGGATAAAGCTCCTAGTAGTTATGTTATGTACAGAGTCAATTATCCATTTTGAAAATCGTAACAGCTGACTCAGCAGTTTCATCTTGTTGCAATTTCCTAACAAGAATACAACTATGGCGGGACGATTTGTTTAGCTTACTAGCTTCACGAGCGTGCAGTCAAAATAGTACAACTTTAATTTGCAAGTACGTACTGACCAGTGTATGCAGGCAGCATTTTGATTGTTCATGATTGAAAGTTCAATTTTCTTTTTTCGAAGAACTTATGATCAAAAGTAAAAGACAACAATTGGATAATCTTTATGTTTGGCTGATCATTTTTATTCTCCGTAACCAGAATTGACCATCATATCAAATTGAAGTTATATTATCTTTAATTTGCATTAAGATATGTTTCGGTGATGAACTAAACTATCTTTTAGCATAATCGAATTAAGCCAAACTATTTTGAGTTGTTTGATTAATTCTTGTATCATCCTCTTGATTATCAAATCGAAATCACTTTAATTGGGTTTTGTCACGAAACTTATTAGCTATTACACATACATATTGAATTAAACTGAATGATTACGTAATCGGCTACATTGAAATTAAAAGGGGTGGCTTAGACTTTGTAGAGACTTTGTACGGTAGTCGAAATTGAAACCCTAAATAATCATAAGTCGCCTTTAGTGTGTGAAATATTAAGTCTTTTGACACTGTATGATAAATTTTTCCAGCGTCAATATGTAATTCTGTTTTACCGATACTTTAGTGCGTCGTAAATTTGTTGATTTTTTTGACTTTTTTTCCCGTCTTTATTGTACTTTCACATGCGACCGAGGCCATGTGTGACTGCTCACACATGGCCTCATTCGCCACCGGAAATTAACTACGGAGTATTTATCATTGTAGAAATGAAAATTCTAGAGACTAGTCCATGTTTCATAGTCGGAGTCAAGGTGAAGAAACATATTGCAAAACAAACTTGGAAGGGATAGAGATGACAATTGCTTAGCAATAAGTAGTTTTGACAATTTTCAATTCAATATTATATAGATTAATTCAATAAGTAGTTCATGAGCCATTACAAAGTTCCATTTGTCTGTACCACATAGGTCACATAAATCGATCGTTCTCAATTATTGTGGTATTGTATCATAATGTTAGAAATTAATTAATGGAGGAAACGGCCATTTCCACGTTTTCATTAACTATATACGTAGTAGTATAGAGGTAGCTCAAAGAAGTTGAAGGTTAGAATAATTCATGGATGAAGACATTTAGTCAATAAAAAAGAAGGTCTCACTCATGAGTAGGACTCTCTGTATTGTGAAAGTGAACAGAAAAGAAAAGAGGGGAGTCGTGGCCGCTTAATGACATGATTGGGTGCTTTAATTTAATGCTGTTAATATATTTAATTAACATGTTGTTCATGACTTGCTTGTTTCAATCAGAAGTTCAAAACGTCCCCGTCGATGATATATTCGAAAATGTTGATTTGTAATATATTTACATTAAACATCTTCAAAAGGCCATTACCCCCGGCCACATGCAAGCCGAGTCCAAAAGTCTCAAAGAAAAAGCAAGAGAGAAGATAATAAGGCGACGTATTCATCGAGGTGCAGGCAGCAGTTGATCGCAATCAAGAATTTGCATCCAAACAATTGGTCATTGGACGGTTGGACCCTGTATGGCTGTAAGCCTCCATGCATATCAGTGGTTGTGATGTCGTCGTTGACTCGTTGGTCAATGTCTACGTCCTGCATTTTTAAGCTTTCCAAATTGCACATGGCAAATATGATCACCTCGTGGTTCATGATAATTTAGAAAAGGCAAAATTGATGGGAATAATTCTTACTTGAACCGATTATCTCAAAATAATCTAAACTTCAAAAATTGCTGGGAATAATCCCTACTTGTATCTTTGTGCTCCGAAAAGATCTAATTAAGTTTTTACAATAAGTTTTTTATAAATTAAACCTTACTTAAGGCATCAATTTTAATTTTGACTATGAAATACATTAATTCTAACAAATATATGCATAGCCTAGGTTGCACGGATACCGACAATGATACGGATACGGACACTGATACGCGACACGGCATTTCAAAAACATAGGACACGGGACACGGCCTAATCTTTACATATTTTTTATTCATAAAGAGTATAATTACACAAATTAGACAATTAAATAAAATACAAAGTAATGTAAAATGTCTAACTTCATATTTTTTGAGCTTATTAATTTTATACTTGTATTAAGGTTGAAAAAGATTAATAAAATTGTAAAATTACATGTAATAATAACTATATCAAATTGTGAAAATATACTTCAGTAATTAGTGAAGTGTCGGACATCGTGTCTGACACGGATACGTCTCATTATGAGAGGTGTCCGTGCAACCTAGTGTATAGCCAAAGTTTTAATTTTACATTTTGACATATTTAAAATGTCATGGGATCATTCTGGGCTACGAGGGTACAACTAGAAATTATTCCCAACAATTTTTGAAGTTAAGATTATTTTGATATAATCGGCCAAAGTAGGATTATTCACAGCAATTTTGCCTTTTCTAAATTATCATGAACCACGAGGTGATCATATTTGCCATGTGCAATTTGGAACGCTTAAAAATGCAGGACGTAGACATTGACCAACGAGTCAACGACGACATCACAACCACTGATATGCATAGAGGCTAACAGCCATACAGGGTCCAACCGTCCAATGATACACGTTGATGCCAAATTCAACTTTATGTTTGAGGAACACATCGACGGGTATGTAGCCACATTGGAATGAAGACTTCGCGTCCAGCAAGCTGAATATATAGCTGATATTATACAGGAAGTTTCTATCTACATAACAGAAGTACTAGCTACCCAACTACGAGTATACAAGTTACCGTGACTAAGAAACACGCAGACTGTTAACGCGACCTTATCTAGTTTTGTCGACTTTATCCGGACAAAAAAGACCCAAAGAAGAAAAGATGACCAGATGCATCGTCACTCAGAAGGTGACCAACTGACCATACGCCCTTACGGTTGTACCGAGTATAGGTGGCAAAGGGGTCATACGAGTCATTCGGGCGGGTTAATAATATATCGGATCGATCGGGTCAGTAGCGGATTGGGTCATTTCGGTTGCGAGTCATTAACAGACGGGTAATTGTAGTTCGGTTGGTCTCGGGTTGACCAACGGGTCGATAACGCCTTTTTTATGTTAAATATAATGAAAATTTTGCAATTTTTGGACATTTAAAAATCAATTATTTGTATTTACGCGGTGAGTAGTTTTAGCATAGTAAATTTATAAAAAAAAAAAGATGCAAGGAAAAAGTTCTCCAAAAAATTTACTTTTGAAAAACTTTTATTTTCAAGATAATTATTTAAATAAAAATGTTAGTGTTTTAGGGTCAAGCATGTGGGTTATTTTGGAAACAATCTCCCGATTTTCGTAGTAAGGATGCGTGCATCAGACCTCCTCAATACCCATCGGAGATGGGTTTAGAATGAGTTGTTGTTGTTGTGTTTTAGGGTCAAACGAGCGGTTTTTAGGCGGGTCGGTTTTGACACAGAAAGTAGTGGGTCAATCGGGTCACTTCCGTATTTTGGGGCAAAATAAGCGAATCATAAGCGGGTTGATTAGCGCTCAGTTTCTTTTAGTTTTCGGACTCTTTTTTTAATTTTTGGTCCTGCCAGCTCTAGTAGTACGTAAGCCCACATTTTAGCAAAAGCCCAAGCCCAAAATAAGAACCCACATTTCTCATTAACAGAAAGGGTTTTAAAGAGGGTTTTACTTTTACTCCTTTCAAGCTCTCACAAATCACAATCCCAAACTGTAAATAAAAGCAAAAACATCTCTATTAAAAAACCATGATAATTCCTCACTTCCACCGGCGATGCATTCTCTCACTTCTTCGCCCAACTTCAACATTACGCCACATAACAACTCTCCCCAAACTACCCCCACCAAGTACCCCTCATTTAATTACCAACCACAATGCCAACCTCCGAACCTTCTCGACGCGACAACAACCAAACAACAACAACCGGCCACCTAAAGAGACAGTCTTGCTCCCTGGTGTTGACTTCGAGCATTGGCTTGTCGTGTTTGATGATCCCGACATTAGAGATAATAATCTTACTAGGGATGATTTGATTAGTGGGTATATTAAAACCCTTGCTCATATCCTTGGCAGGTAAATAAATAAATATTATGTTACAGTTACATACTCTGTTTTTTATTATTGTTCTGTTTTTTAAAAGTTGTATTTTTAATTGTTGTGTAGTGAGGAGGAGGCGAAGAGGAAAATATATTCGGTATCGACAAGGCATTATTACGCTTTTGGGGCTTTGCTGTCTGAGGAGATTGCTTATAAGCTCAAGGGTATGTTGGTAATTCTTGTTTTTTTTTTTGTTTTTGTTATTTGTTACTATGTGTTGTTAAATAGCAATGTGTTAGAATTGTATTGCCTGGTTCACTTTAATTTTTAACATGATTAAGGTTATGAGTAGTTAACTGTTAAATTCATTTTTTCCCTGTTTAGTTCATTTATGCTCAGTTAAGTATTTAGTTATATTTTCGTTACGATTTATTTCAGTTAAGTTAAATTTAGTTTTTTCCAGTCGAGTAAAGTTCAATTGAACTCTTGTCCAGACGAACAAAACAGAGCCTAGGTATAACCGTAAAACCCAAAGGTTCCAAAGTTAAAAGAAGTGATTGAAATTAGGTCTCTTGTTGTTTCTTATTGTTATAAAGATATGAGCCTCATTGTAGTGAAGTTTAAAAGTAAGCCGCTAGTGTCGATCAACGCTAGCTAAAACTTGGAAGCTTTTTTTTGTCCAAGTGCAAGTGCAAGTGAAGTTTGTGGCACTTTTGAACATAAATTTGGGCAGAGGCTCGTTCAAATGAAGTAAAGGTGTAGTAATTAGTATCACTTTCGCCTTGTACAAAACGACAAATGAGTATTGTCTAAAGGAGGGCGTGTGGTTGAAGATGCTTCTTGTTGAGCATAGTATGTTCATCATTGCTTAGGGGATAGGGTGGTGTTTTATGTATGTAATAGCCTGAATTAGTTTCTTGAGTATATGTAGAGGTTTGGAATAAAGAAGATATTGTTTCGGTACCAACTTGAGTTGGAAGTTTGGAACTGACCTTTTAAATGAAGAATTTAGAAAAAAAGTGATTCAGCCACCTCTTCAATTAGGATGCTTCAACAAGATTAGACTGAGTGCTTGCACCTTAGCCCCCATGTCCTGCGGCCAACAAGATTAACCTGAGTGGATGAGTGGATGCTGTTGTTGCTGGTGTTATACACTGAAAACCGAACTTTGTTTGACACAATCTCTACTTATTATGCTGTGACTCACTGATAAGTTTGGGGAATTTCCTATGCTACTCTGCTTACGACCTTGATGTTTTAACTATTGGTTCCAATCTAGATTCTTAGTCAAATAAGCATGAGTGATCTTTCGTTTACACTACACTCCCTTTGCTGCTTCGCACAATTTTCCGATACAGTTGGTTCTGTGTTTCACATTCAGACATTCCTGGTGACTACTTTCACAAAGTAGCACTGTCTGACTACTGCTCTCTCTGTTCCTTTTCCGTCAATTGTTGTTTTCCTGGAGGACTTTCTGACTCTCTTTGTGTTCTTTTTTCATTTTTTTCCAGATCTCCCACATGTTCGATGGGTTCTTCCCGATTCCTACATTGATGTCATGAATAAGACTTATGCTGGTAAGTGCATACTCTTGATCTTAAAAGTGTGACTACTTTGTAGTCGCCATACTGTATCTTAGTTGCTTGTTTAATACTCTGTATATTGTAATGTTGGAAGTCTTTGTATCAAAAGTGATTGTTTTAACTGCCTTGCCGTAGTGTGTGTTTATAATGCCTTTCTCTATATGTATTCTTGATTTCCCTGATGTGCTTATTGTAAGCTTTTGACACATGGTTATCAATACATAAGGTGTCTAAATCATTGAGTGATGCTTCTGTTGGAACATGGAAATGACTATTTTTAATTTGGGGGAAAACTGTGGACTGATTTATTTGCAAATCATTGGTTATAATATTCATTGCTTCGCAAGCTGGTATAAAGGAAGAGAGTTGCGTGATAGTGACAGCCATTGCGCCAAATTTAGTCTCATCTCCTTGGCATGGACCAAATTTGGAATGTGTGCGTGTTTGCGCATATGCGTGTGCACGCGTGTTCAATTGGTATGTGTGCGTTTGGTCATTGCTAGCGGATCCAAATGAACTTTAATCTAAGATTTTGGAAAAAAATGAGTACCTCCTCAAAATTGAGTATTGACGGACACCAAATGTGTGATCACAACTCACCTAACCAGATATTATTCAGCTGAAGTAATTTCGAAAACACCAAAAAACCACTTTGAAGCTACTAGTAAACAGCTTCAGATGAGTTCTTAGAGCATATTGGCCTAGTATTTGTTGAAAACAATAATGCCTTTTGTTTTATATTATTGTTTCCATCTCATCCATCCTCTACCCTCATCACATATCAACTTCCTAGCAGTTCAAGGAGACTCTTACCATGGCCGAAAATAAATATCTCACCATGCTTTTGCTTTAATCTTTGTAGAGAGTAATTCGGGATTCTATTAGTTTCAAGAGAGGTAATTATTGATGAAACGACGGAGGTTGGATAAGCAAAAAACAAAAGGAAAAGGAAAATAATTAATCTTTAGAAGCTTGGCCAAACATGATAAGAGTTACTCGTTTTGCTATTCTGTTTAGCTAGAACTTTCTCAGTCAAATGTTCATAAGTTTTATCTAATTTTGGGTTAGTTGCTTGTTATGTTAAAGAGCTATTGGCTGTTCAGTTTATATCACTATTTGATAATGTTTTCGATGCACAATTGCACAGAGCAAAATCACAGCAACTGATTTTCTGTCCCAGCTAACTCTCCTGCTATTCTCAGTAAAAACTCCAATTTCATTTCAGTAAAAAGGAAAGACAAATAGTGTTTTCAATGCACAATTGCACAGAGCAAAATCACAGCAACTGTTTTTCTGTCCCAGCTAGCTCTCCTGCTATTCTCAGTAAAAACTCCAATTTCATTTCAGTAAAAAGGAAAGACAAATAGTGTTTTCAATGCACAATTGCACAGAGCAGAATCGCAGCAGCTGTTTTTTTCTTTCCCAGCTAACTCTCGTGCTGTTCTCGGTAGAGTCTCCAATTTCAGTAAAAAAGAAATGGTCACTACTGTGTCTTGTCATTGGGTTCTTTTTTTTTTTTGAAGGTTGTTGGAGACAGGTATTTAGAAGATTTTTTATGTATAATGTTAACATTGCTTTTATGTAATATGTGCGTTTTTTCTTCGTTTGTCTAATCATAATACTATTGTTTACAGGTGAGCCTTTTATCGACGGGCAGGCAGTGCCTTATGACCCCAAATATCATGAGCTTTGGGTCCATAACCATGAGCAATCCCAGAGAAATAATTTTAAAAACAAAAGAAGGCAAAGGGATCCTAGCAATTCACGCCTAAAATCAAGATCACCTCCGGTGAAATCAAAACCTAGAAGTTCAAGTCAGAATGAGGTACCTGCATCTGGTCCGCCAAGCCAGCCTCCACCCATGTCCAACATGCAGAGCCAAAAACCAGGATATTCTCCATCTCCAAATTCTGATGTAGCTGCTCTTCAATACCAGACATCTCAGGTGCAAAACAACATTCCTCCAACTTTTCATAGTCATACTCCTCAACGCCCTCCTATGCAAGACCGCACATCACCATTGAACCCACCTCCATTTGAAACAGTGACTACCAGCCAGGGCAACCAGAACAAGATGCCTGCTGCAGGGTTTCAGAATCAGAGCGGGCATTCATCTCAAATACAGAAGCAAACACCTTCATCCTCACACACCACATCATGGGACGGTCCAAGACAGTTTCAGGACCCCGCATCAGGATACCAGAGCCCACCTCTGCCTCCCCCTCCTAGAGATTCCAACAGCCAGAATTGGGGTTACCAGAGACAGGACATGGCGCATGTAACAGGTTTTAAAAATCAGTTTGCACAATCATCTCAAACACTGAACAAAAGTTCTGCATCTTCACCCTACCCATACACCTCTCCAAGAGATGGCCAAAACTATAATTGGGAGCCATCCTCGGTGCCACAATCACAACTAGACAATTGGTCTCCTACAACTCCTGCAACGAACATGCCATTGCATGCCCATAGTTCAGCTGTGCAAAGAGAGGGCTCCACTTCTCAGGCCCACCCGAATTTCCCTACCTATGGAGATACCCGAAGCCATGATCAAAACAACGTTGCACATAATTATTATCCGTTGCATTCTCCTGGGCATCAACAAAATCAGAACACTTCTAGAGCAAATGTTGGGAACTACCAGAATGCAGAGCAGGGGCCTCACTTTCACAGAGGGAACATGCAAGCTCAAGTTCAGCCCAATGGTGTTTTCTACAGAGACAAGTCAAACTCTATGCAAAATGAGGCTTCACATGAAGGTTCTCATGCACAGTCACTGCAACATCAACATGACTCTTACGCTCACAGTAACATGCAAAGTTCGGATGTAGTGGCATCTAATCAGGGCCGATGGAGCTACCAAAATGCAAATTGGACTCCTGCACCACCAAATGTTGTGCCATCTTATAAGCAAGAACGAGATCTTGGAAGCAGGAATGCACCATTCCAGGTTCTGCAGAACAGCTGCACTTCAAGGAATGCTACTTGCAACTTGCAAGACGGCAGTTCCCATTACAGTAATCCAACCCTCACTGCTGAACATCAACACTACTTGAGTGCCTCCAGAGATCAGCCAAATTCAATTTCTAATGCTGTTCCTCAGGGTTGGAACCAACAAAATCTGAAGCACCCTGTGCAAAACAACTTTAATAGCACTGGTGTGACATCCCCAGTGCAAACCCCTCAGCACCAGATGCCTAGGTCGATGCACAATGATGATTTTCAGTCCAATGTTAGGCATACACCTCAGCAAGGTAATTACCATGGAGGAACGACTTGTGGTCACACTGGTACAGAAGTTGTAGAACCAAGAGGCTTCCAGGAGCGAGACACGCCCAATTACTAAGAGCAGATGCGTGCATCTTATTGTTAGGGGTGAGTGCAATTTAAACAATGCAGCATAGTTGTACATACTGGTGTAGATAGAGAAGCAAATTAGGCAAAACACCAATCACCTGAATCCGAAAGCATGCATGTTAAATAAGGTTGTGTCTTCGAATTTAGGAATCCTCTTTTCAACTATAATATAATGAGACCTTTCATCAACATCATATCTCGAAAATGAGTTGAACTCCTCAGCATATTCATCTTTGATATATGAGTTGGCGAATGAAAATCACGGAGTGAAGCTCAAAATCTCAATTTTGAAGATGGAGCGAGAAAGTTGAAGTTTATATGACTACGGTT
>ONZK01002836.1:41118-65997 GCA_900322385.1 Pharnaceum exiguum | reverse complement strand
TGGGAAGCAAACAACTAACAAATTGGTAATAATGTTCTAACTTCTAACATGCTATATTTGGGTCCATTGAACAGCACATTGAATTCATTGAGCCCATCGTTATTGAAACATTCATCATTAAAATTTTACACCGAACTAAAGCAAACTATAAGAAAGGGTTCGAGAATCAAAATGGAAGTGATGATACTACTAGTATTATACATATTACATAATCAAACCAAGAAAGTTGGATGAACTCCCATTCAGAAAAGAAGAAGGAAATCATCGATCCCCTACATGGAAATATGACGATAGTGATGATGATACTGATGATGGAAATCAGGCAAAGTTCCTAAATGGAAGTAATAGCAAAACCGGCATGTAGAACTACCGCAAAGGCAAGGTGGCATCTCGTCCATCTGCATGATCACTTCGGCAGTAGGAATAACATTCTCGGAAACAACTAAATCATTATCGGACTCGACCTGATCAGCCTCGGCCTTGACCTCGGCTCGGCAAATCGGGCAAGAGTTGTTTTTATTAGCAGTACTAACTAGCCAGGCCTTAATGCAATAGGCATGGAAGACGTGGTTACATTCAGGCAGAAGGCACAGCAAGTCAGTAGGCTCAAACTTGGACAGACAGATAGCACATTCACTTGTATCGACATGCGGGAAATTGGCAGCTGTGAGGGTCCTCAAGTTAAAGACAGGGAGGGACGATATCTGCAACTGCGGCACGACTTCTGGTTGTTGCCTGGTCGGCCGCCGGGACACTGAAGATTCGGACTGATTATCGAAGCCGCAGAAGAGGTATAAGCAGCAGATGAAGCAGAAGACCAAGATGCACGAAATTACAGGAAATGATGACATAGCTAATCCCAATCCCACATTATTATGATGCTGCGGTGTTGTGGTGGGTTGCAGGTTGGGGCTCGCAGTCTCGTATAACAAAGAACGGACCATTATTGTACGCTGTTTAGTATTTCCTTGAATTAGTGGAAGAACAATGTCACAGAACAATAGTTTGCCAATTCAATTTATAAAGGTCTTAAGGGAGTCCTTACGAGCTAGTTGCTCAACAAGTTCACAACATAATTTAAGGAAGGTTTGAAGTCGGCAGTAGTTATGGAATTCTTTTTGTTTTTTTGGCAAGTTTATGAATTTGGAAAGATCATAACTTTCACCTAAAAAAACAAAACTTTTTCCAGTTTTATAATCAAAACTATATTTTGTTTCTTTTTTTAAAAGGAAAATTATTTGTGTTTGAGTGAACCCGTTTCATATATGAGACTGTGTATGTAGTATTGAGGACTCCCGACTACACAATAATAACCCTCGACTACAAAATAATGACTCCTCGACTATACAACAATGACTAATTTTATCCAGCTTCATGTATGAAACGGATTCAAAAAAAAATTCTAATTATAGTATGTTAACCAAAGGTTCATTATTGTTTGTCCGATGAGGCATTAACAACTCATTAACACCCATAGTCTCAAATACGAAACAGGTTCACACATTTTTTTGGGCTTTTTTGTTGTGACATTTACTCTTTTAGTCTTATAATTCCATGATATATTCAGCAATACCTTACACAAAATTTAATTAGTGAAAGTTAAATATGTCAAATTTCACTTTGCTTAATTCTTGTACATTAAAAGAGAAAAAACAAAAAGAATCGGATCAAGTAGCAGACTACAATCCGCCATGAGCAACTATAAAAACAGTGACCCATGTAGCACATAAAGTCCAAACAATAATCCACTTTAACATAAACCCAAGCCCAAAACTATAAGCCCATTAGACCTCATACTATACCGCCGCTAACAAAGCCCTAATTTCCCATCTCCCTTTCTTCCTATATAAACAAAACTTAACAATCAAAACATTCATCTTCATCTTTCATTTTCCTCCTTCCCTTGATACTAGTAGTGTTCAATTCATCCAAAGATTAGATTTTTATTTCTGGGTTTTTCATTTTACGTAGAAAAAAGTCTTCTTTTTTTGTTAACAGAGCTTCATTTGTTGGTTTATGTGGATAATAAGTTCCCATTTGACTCGTTCCCTTGAAGCTAAATTAATATGTGCTGTTCTTTTACCTTTCTTTTCTCCTTCGTCTTTCTTTGGCGTTTGAGTTACACTAGGGCAGCTAAATTTCATTCATTTTATTTCTAATTATATTTTGAGAGACGGTGATGAGTAATTATTTACAGACACAGACCTGTAATGATTTGCGGATATGATCGCAATCATTATGAACATCTAAGGGACTGAGTCTCTCTCTTTGTTTTATTTTATGTTTTGTTTTGGAAAATGTTTTGTGGGTTTTGTTTGGTTTTAATATTTTGGGTTCACTAATCTTTGTTAGGCAAAAATGATGCTTTTTTATCAGTTGGCATTGTTTTTATAAAGTGTGGATCCTAGATCGATTTTTGGTTCCCCTCGCTATCCAGTGTGGTGTTTTTAATCTTGCATTTGGACGTTGGGGAACTATATGTTGTTGTTTTTCGAATATTACTTTTGATTTGTCGTTTAGAGTTTGGCTTTGAATTGATGTCAATTCGTTTTGAGAAATAAAGTTTTGTTTTTTTTATCAGATCACTGATACTTTGTAGGCTGAATTTGGTTTATTTTGGATAAATACCTATGTGCTTTTCATAGGTTGGACCGATGACATTTCAATGTTGAATAAGTAAATGTTTATGATTCAATCAGTCTAATGATTAATTAGCTCTAGTTGGACCTAGCAATCTAAAAGGATTCAATTAATAAAGTGTTTAAGTTAGTGAGGCCTGGACCTGAGACAAATGTTGTGGTTCATATATGGTTACTGACTTGTGTATCCAGATCTTCTCCTTTGGAATCAATTTGGTGGTGTTAGTTTTGGTCTTATGGACAAGTTGTACAAAATAATGCATTTGATTCTCCAGAACTAAGGGGAGATCCTGATAAGAACTAGAATCAATCAATCAATAGGCCCAGCGCAACGGAACAATCAATTAGACTCATTGACTTATCACAACCTTGCTGTGTACAAATTGAAATAGGCAAATAGCATACTCAGGGGTATGCTACATTGGACTGAGTAGTGATAATATGGTCCCTTTTGGCTTTTGGTGAACGGCCGACCTCATGAATATGTAGTCACTAATGACTTCAGCTAAGTTGTGCATTGCTACCCTGCTTATGACTCAACACTGGTGAAGAGAACCTTCTGTTTGTACTACAAGGAAAATCCGAAATGAGGAGGTCAATAGAGATGGTGCATTTGAATGATGTGATACATATTGTTGTACTTCAGGATAAATATGATATGTTACTGCTAAACAGAGTTCGTTTAGTTGCACAACTCACAAATAACAATGACAAAAAGGGACTCAGCTTAGCTAAGCCCTGCGGACCTTTTCTGTTGAACTACAAATTGGAAAAAATGTACGTAGTACTGTAACGAACACTTATGACTTGGTAAGTGACATAATTAGCGGCTAAATACGAAACAGAAATAAGAATTAGTCACTGTAAGGTTACTTTTGAAACAACTAGAATACCGACTTTTCTTTTACATTGAGGTTTGTGAACGAGTCACCCTTTCAATACCAATAATTGCTCGTAAACTAACCAACAAAAATTGGTTAGCGGAGCTCTTGGCTACATTGAAGGGAGAATGATAGAGTGACCCGGTGGGTCGGAAGCCCGATAGTGTAAATGTTCGTTCTCTCACTAATATTAACAAATTACCCCTCTTAAATTTTATAAAGAGATAGAGAGAAAATTTGGTGGGTCATTGACCCAGAGGGTTAGAGAAGTTTTTTGGGTCTTCGAATTGCCTATCAAATGAACATTAAACAATTGGTCTTGGAAATGGACTCCAAGCTTGCAGTAGCTCTTTGATCAATGGTACTACTAAGGATGGTAATGGGGTGGAGATGGGGCAGTATATCCTAAACTATTTCCGACCCACCAAAAAGTTTCTTTCACCATCCCTGCTCCACCACCCATGACGGGTCAAGATTTTAAAACCATCACACCCCACCACCCACTTCATGCACCACCATCTCCCCAACTTGGGTAGTGGCAGGGCAGTATCAATTTAGATCCATCTAAACATTATTTTTAAGATATATTACACTAAAAATTGATTTTCGAGTTATAATTTCATTGTTTAAACAAAAAATAGTTATATATCAACAATAAAATTAGGCAGGGCGGGATGGGGAGGGGACTATTGAGAACAATCCATGTCCCACCCACCCATTGTGGGTCTGAAAATCAAAACCATCTCCACCCCGTCACCTGCCAAATTTACCTTCATTCCCGAAGCGGTCTCCACTTAGACCCGCCCCATTGACATCCCTAAGTACTACACCTCCCTCAACTCTCCGAGATAGAACACGTACACAATGCATTCATTCCTTTCGTAAAGTCAATGTACCTGCCGAAAGCCTAGCTAAATTAATTTGGTGATAGTTGTGCTCTTATGGTCAAGTTGTAAAAATTAATGTATTTGATTTTCCAGAACTAATGGGAGATCCTGATCTGAAGTAGAATCAATAGGCGTAGCGCAACGGAACAATCAATTTGACTCATTGACTATCATAACATTGCGTTGTAAAATTGAAATAGGCAAATAGCATATACCACCTTTATACAATTGGACTGAGTTGCGATAATATGGTCCCTTGTGGCTTTTGGTGTACTGCCTACCGCATGAATATGTAGTCACTAATGACTTCAGCTAAGTTGTGCATTGCTAACCTGCTTTCGACTCAACACTCGTGAAGAGAACCTTCAATTTGTACTACAAGGAAAATCTGAATTGAGGAGGTCAATAGAAAATTGAGTTATGTAATGCATTGTTGTACTTCAGGATAAATACGATTACCTCACTAGGAAACTAAATTCATTAATAAGTAATAACGATCGATAACAAACTAAGTTCTCAGCTTCGCTGAGCCACTGCAAACTTGTTCTGGTGGAACTACAAACGGGCAGAAATGTATTGAACACAGAACACGACTTGGTAAGCGACATCATTACTCATTAGTCGCTAGCCCGCTAAATGCATAAATTTGTACGTAATGGGATTCAAATATGGAACAGAACTAAGAATTAGTCACTGTACGGTTAAATAAGAATTAGTCACTGTACATGTTCTGGGAATGAGTCACCCTTTCAATACCAACAAGGCAACAATTGCTCGTAAACTAACCCCCCAAAAAAATTGATAACAAATTCATGTCAACTCAAAATGTCATCCAAAACATGTTTTATATATTTTTTTCTATTATAAGATGCTACATACACTTGCCACTTTGCCAGTAACCCTATCGATTAGCATACGTGTACGAGCTAGATCAATCTAATTGGGTAGGCCATATACGAATCCGTACATCCTACACCCGGTATACCATGTATTATATATAGGGTTTGACCCAATAGCAACATAGCAGCCCAAAAGAAAAATAATATATATAATACACTATATGTTATATGTATGGGTCTGGTGTACCATACTCATAGTACACCGGGTGTAGGATATAAATTGTCGGTCATATACACATTGCATAATCATTTGACCATCTTCTTCTAAACTATTAGGTGACCCTTTTGACTCGTGTTTATATTGATATATTTATCATATTGATGTCGATACCATGCATAAACTATTTCTTTTATTCTTTATAGACATTGTGGAGCATTGCATAAACAAATCCCGTTTTTTTCTCTTGTCAGCAATATTTATCATCAATTGCGGATAGGAATACTCAAGTGATGAATCGGTCGGTGACTCGGTGGTGATGAAAGGGAAGAGATGTCAGCAACTCAGGCGCAAGCATAACGGTCAAATTGGGAGAAGATTAAATGACTGAACAAAACAACTGCTGAAGGTAGGGGAAAGTACAAACAAGTCCCAACGGTAACTTCAAAGTAGATGCTAAATGCGCGGTTTTAGGTGACATAACGTTTAGTCGTTTACGTCCCAATCATCCAGTCAATCATAGGTTGCATCAGAAGGGTAACGTTGGAATTTCCACATTTGACACCTACAGTAGACTAGTAACAGTACTACAACAGCTGGCTAGCTACGCCAGCAGAGCCGCACAGACGCACAGTATCCTCATTGGAAAAAGTAACATTATTCTCACTCTCCAGAAGGCTAAGCAAGCTAAGCCTTGTTTGTGTTATTTCAGTGTTGTGACTAACGTGTTTGACCCTCCACATTAGCCGTTGCTATCAGAAAAACATGATCCCCCATACCCTCTCCCACTACAGTCCCACCGATTTTTCACTTATTTCCCATACCTGAATTTAATATAATGACCATATTGCCCTTATTTGGAAGATAGTGAGCTGCCAGAAAAGAAATAATCAGCATAATGAATCAATGATTAAAGGACTAGTTCTTCACTCAAATTTGTGGAAATGACTCAACTATCAAACAGGTATTAATTTCATAATTTCATTTTGTGACTAATGAAAAACTCAATTGAACCAGTGGCGTAGGCAGCTAATAAAATTTGGGGTCGAATGACCCCATATTATCCAAAAAAAAAAAAAAATTCCTTTTAATTGTTATATAAAAACTGTTAAGTCCCCTTCACCAAATAAAGAGGGTTTTTAACATAAAAATCCTTCCACTTAAGTTGCTTTTCTAAAAGAAATATCGTCTATGATATTTGAGTGATTACATGTCATTTCGTTCTAATACTTGAATCAATTTTCCGACCCCTATTTTGTAAATTCTGGCTACGCCATTGAATTGAACTGGAAAAAACTGAATTATAACGCTACATACGAACAAAACTCAACAGTGTTAAATTACATGAATAGATGCCAATGTTTAAAAACAGTGTGTCATCCCCAATGACGTAAAGCAAAATTCTACGCGTCTCCATTAAACAGAACAAAGAAGATTGTACGCAAAAAATCATGTTATTGACAAGAAATTAAGCAACTTTCCTTAAAACATTACACGTATCATGTGAACATGAAACAATTTTTAAAAAGAGAGCTTCCTTGCCTTCTAGCCTTGTACTCTTGTAGGCATATTATTACTTGACTTGCTTACCCAAATTGCTTTGCTCACTTCCTTAATTAAAAAAATTTAAAAACATCAACTTTCAAGGGCAAACCAGTCATTCACCCAATCACCCCCCTAATTAATCAAAAAATCAACATTGTTTTCCTGGTCAAAAATACACAAAGAAGCACTCGCACAACGCTCTTATCATCATCAACACGGAGACATATCTTTCTCTGTTGACCCCACTCTGACTTCCCTTCCTCTATACCTTCTTCCATTCCATTCTCTCTCCTTTATATACCAAAAATCTCGCCACAACAAAAAAACACAACTTTGAACTGAAGCAAAATCTGACATCAAAACACAAAACCCACTTACAAGTTCCAATCTTTAACAAAACCCAGAAAGCAAAATCCATAAAAACACAAAAAACATCAAAAAGTTTCAATCTTTAACCATAACCATGTCCTGCAAAGTAGCTGCAGTGTCAAACTCACCTGTTTTCTCACCATCCTTCTACTCCACTCTCTCACCTCGCTCTTGTTCCCCTCACAACCCATTTCACCTCTCAGAGAAGCCTTCTACATCTTCTGTTTCTTCCACTGCTGCAGCTGCTGCCCTTTTGAAGAGGAAAAGGCCTACTAGGCTTGACATTCCCATTATGCCCTTGGGGTTTGGTGTTCCTATGACACCTATGCCTGTTCAGGATGCTTTTGTTGAAGAGGGCAAAGATGGGATTTACTCAGTTTGTTGTAAGAAGGGTAGGAGAGCTTCTATGGAAGATACATTCTCTGTTGTGCTTGATCTTCAGGGTGATTCCAAACAGGTAAATTTCATTTCTTTTTCATTTTCTAGGTATATGTTATTTTTCAGGAATTTGAGGTTGATTAGATTGCTGTTGGTACACTGCAATATAGAGATTTGGTTGGAATTTTTTGGAAATATACTAATGTAGGTGTGACTTAGTATGTCTAGGCAAGGTTGGAACTTTAGTGTAACTAATTTGGTGGTTATTTAAAATTTCAGTTGTAGCATGTAGGTTAGTATGAATGTGGGGTTCTTATTGAATCTCAAGGTGGAATTTTGACGTGTTGATGGTAATTTTGTTTTGTAAGGATGTGAATTTGGCAAACATTGTGAATTTAGGTAGAGTTGTGATGTGATCAGTGGAAAGTTTGGATCTTTAGTGTAATTTGGGAGAGATTTGTGGAGAATTTGTGAAACTTTGAGAGTGTATGAAGTTTATTGCTATAGTTATCTTACAAGCTGGAATTTCTTTTAGCCTAAGTAGGTTCATGTAGTTTGATGAACTAACTTGCTGAAAATCTGAATTAGAGTTTCTAGTACTATAATTTTGCAGTATTAGCTTTGGAGAATGCTTGTAGGGAAGATTTCTTAAAGCAGATTAAATCTAGTATTGAGATGATCTTAATGACTTGTTTGAGAGGGAGAGGTTGATGAATCAGTGATTCTGACATATGCTTTTTGACATGAATGTCCAGGCTTTCTTTGGTGTGTTTGACGGTCATGGAGGCGCAAAAGCTGCTGAATATGCAGCCGAGAACATAAACAAGAACATCATGGCTGAGGTTGTTAGAAGGGATGAGGGTGATATTGAGGAAGCAGTCAAACATGGTTACTTGAAAACAGATTCTGACTTTCTCAAGGAAGATTCTCACGGTGGATCTTGCTGTGTCACAGCATTGATTACTCAGGGCAACCTTGTCGTGTCGAATGCCGGTGATTGTCGTGCTGTCATCAGTCGAGGTGGTGTTGCTGAAGCCCTTACGACTGACCACCGTCCCTCAAGAGATGATGAGAAGGAACGGATTGAGGCCAATGTAAGAACTCGTCTCATTTCTCCAAATCACTATCATTTGGCTCTGAGCTTATCTTGTATCATTTAGCTAGAAATTCAGAATAGTGATGTTCAATTTGAACCTCTTACTAAATTGGTTTTCATTGATGTTTTCTAGGGTGGATTTGTTGACTGTTTCAATGGTGTTTGGAGAATCCAAGGATCTCTAGCAGTATCAAGAGGAATCGGAGACAGACAACTCAAGCAATGGGTCACAGCTGAACCTGAAACCAAAGTTGTCAGTATCAAGCCTGATGTAGAGTTCTTAATCTTGGCATCTGATGGTCTATGGGACAAGGTCACAAACCAGGAGGCTGTAGACATTGCTCGCCCTTTCTGCGACAATAGTAGCAAACTGCAGTTCTCCGCCTGCAAGAAGCTTGTGGATCTCGCTGTTTCACGTGGCTCTCTTGATGACGTGAGCGTCATGGTGATCTTATTGGATAAATTTATGAAGTAACTCATTCAATAACTAGGAAGAAAGCTTTACAGGAAGTTGATAGGATGCATGACTGGATAACATGGAGTTAGCTACCCTGCTGAAGACAATATTTACTAGATTAGATCTAGTTTTCCGAGTTGTAGTACTAGTCCAATAACTTAGCTTAGTTAGATGATTCTTTTACTAATCTAATTGTTATTCTTTTGGGGGAAATCATGTCCCTCTAGACACATACAGATGATGGAAACAAATTCTTTTGTACATGTACTAACAGATTCTTTTAGCAATCACTAATAAACATCTGTTTGGAGTTTATGACCTTTTTCAAACTGTTCTGCGTCTGCAATGCTCGATGTCTGATGAATGTTAACAGTCTCATGATTCGAAGTGGCTGAGGAGTGGAGACTATGGAATAACCCGCTCCCTGTGATGCAGGTCTAGCTAGCTAGCAGAACATAAGAGCCGCGGTAGGGAGAAGTGGGAAGGGAAAGGGATATCCATGCAAATACTGATTCTCGACTGAGGCAGATAATCTGTAGTCTTTGAGAACTCACTTGTTCAATGATAATGTCACTGCAAATGTATTACCCTTGAGCGACTTGCCAATTACTTGGGTGGATCAGAGAACCCGATCTTCAGGGCTCTGATTGAGGGTTTTGGTGGACTAGTTAACTAGTAGCACCGGGAATCATGTGGTTGGGATCTTCAGAAAAGCATATGTTTTTCTAGAATCTAAAGGTTCACCTAATAAAGTTCTTAGAGAGCTTCTGGAATTTTAAGGTCTCAATTCTAGTAACTCTGAAGTTCTCGTATTAGCTTAATAATCACACAAAGACTTGACTCTTTGAGCAGCTACTATGAGATACTCCGTATTAGTTAGGGGAATGAAAGTTCCTCCTGTTATTTGATATCATGATTCTTCTTAGCATACCTATCATACTGTCTCAGAAAACTGAAAATTTGTTTCTTCTAGATTTTCGATTAGTAGTATGTGGTTTCGTTTCTTCATTTCATGCAAAGATCTTTAGGAACTTTCACTCCAGTCGATTCAGTTCAACTATGATTGACCATGTCAACAATTTTCCAAGTCAAATAATTGAACTAATGAACTATGATATGTTACATCATTATATGTGTGAATTTGGAGTACTATCGTACAAAGCTAGAGCACGGAAACACCACGTTTTAAATTGCACACGGATGAGAATTGTTTTGATTTGATTGAGTTTTTTTTTGTCCGGGGTCCAAGTCAACTTTGTCATTCTAAAGTACTTACTCTATGAAGTAGTCGTTTTTATAACTAAATGCAGCTCCATGAATCAGCATGTAAATCCACACTTCATCCAATTAATCACATTTTAACCAATTCCATAGACCTGGCCCTCATTGGATTCACATTGAGAACTAGTCTTCTTTGTCTAGTTTCCAACTTTCCCCCAATTCACACCTTGTAGTAGTGACATGATGTACTAGTCAAGTATTCAAGACTTCATGAGTAATGGGACCGTGGCAGAGGCGTAAATGTAACGTGTTTTTTGTTCGTATGCAAGAGCCTTACTTGAAATTAAACTGAACTGGAAGAAAACCTAAATGTAGTTAAAGTTATAGCTATGAATTAAACACTACATAATGAACAGAGGAACAAAACACAGCTTAAAAAACTTTGAATTTGTTGTCTTTTGTCGCTAATCATTATGACGAAGTTCAATAAACTCAGCTCCCAAAGCAATTCTCAAAACTAAAGAAGTGAAAATTGGGTCAACAATCAAGTTAATGTACACCAAAATTTTGGTGTACAATCCACATTGATCCACCGTTCAACTTAAAGTATTGAACAGCGAAATTTGGATTTATATCTAAAGCTGAAGAATACCAATGTGGGTTGGGTGGAGTGGTAAGTAGCTTCATGCCGCTTAAGCGAGGTCTCGAGTTCGAACCTTAGTGTATGCAGAAATCCACATTGTGAGACTCACCCACCACAGCCAGGTGTGCGACCCGGGTCGGGTTTGGATGTAGTCGAGGCAAAGCTTCGGTGAACCAAACGGGCAACCAAAAAAAAAAAAAAACTAAAGCTGAAGAATCGAACCAATCCATCTTTACATAAGCATCATTTCTTTTGTATAGATTCAGTTCTTGAAGCACTAGTTAATAGTCGACTTATTCAACTCGCTTTGACATCATGTTAATCAATCAGACCATGTGTCAAACATAAGTGACACAAATGTGAATGCCTGAAAGTTAAAGAAGTTCCACTGATTAGGGATCATACATTCATACTATCATGGTATGACCTATTTAATTAATCACTAATATACGATCGTATACAGATATAGAGTTGACAAGCAATGCGGTCAACTGATAAAAAATGCCTACATCGAGTAAGCTTCTACATAACGCAAAAGGTATTCATAGCTTCATGAATCTCCACGCTTTTGACCTTAAAGGAAGTATCTACGAGTACTGTGGTACATTGGTACCCTTTTTCTCTTGATCGAGTGGATATAATAAACTATGACCTTGAGTTTGGACCTTTTATTTGGTTGTACGTAAATCGACCCTGAAGTCAAACTAAATTATAAAATAAGAAAGTCAACTCAACCTCAACCAATTCCTTGATTGGTAGATCATGTCAATTACTCTGTTGAGTGAAGGCCCAAAAGGAAGCAACGAGGGTCCTTCACCCTAACTAGAAGTTCTTTTTAAAAATGGGTATGCATGAAATGAACACATTTGACTAGTGAACTTCAAATATATAACGATTTTGTTCCTAAGTGTGAACTCGTACGACAAATTCAATGCATTATACCTTTAGACAAATACACTGTATGCTTTGGCTGCTCGATCAAGTAGTTTAAAGTAAACATATCGCATTTCTTGTTGTCCAACTTCAGCCCCATGTGACCAAATTTGTACCCACTGGAGAAGCAATGTGAATTGTCCGGGCGACTAATCACAAAAAACAAGTATACCTACAATTCTACTAAGATGTGAAGTAGTAACTAATAATCAACTCATTCAACTTCAGTGTTTCTAGAACGAAGAACCCTTCTACCCCTCCCAATTTTATAGGGGGGCTTCTAAATTCTACCCCTCCAACTTTAAGCGTTCCTAAATTTACCAGTCGTTGTCGATCATATGCTTGATACTACTAATAGACCACAAAAAGTTAATATAATAACAAACTCCGTTGATGAAGTCTTCGACTCTTCGGCTATTATGTTTGAGAATCTTATTCAATTCCAGCACGGGACAACAACAATCCCATTTCAAAGGCCCCTCTTCCGGCCAATGCACGATGCACCGAACGGTGTAGATTTTCCACGGGTCTACACCGGATAAGGAGTTAGTCGAAATGGCAAATTTTTCACTTGGATTTCATTACCATACTAGAAAAATCAAAAAGATCACCCAATTAAAATGGCATAACCTGATTATAGATAGATTCTATCATGCTAAATGCTCTGCTAATTACCTAAACAAAAAAAGAGGTTTCAAGCCCACTAGCATGCTCCTTCTTTTTTTTGAGAACCACCGTTGTGGTGGATTAATTCATTTCAATATATCTAGCAAAGTCGTTACAAGTCAGATTCAATTTGCGCTGGCCAATTTTCGATCTAAAACAAAATTCAAAATCATAAAGTTGTATTTTAACTACCCCATCCGCAACCTTATTTCCTACTCTACGAATATGAGAAAATGCAATAAAATCAAACTGGCAGCAAGAAATAAAGCAATAAAATTTCTTCTATCACAAATCCTAATGACACCTTCGGCACTTGTTTCTCCCGGAGATTTGAAATCAAGTTCGAATTACCACTCTCAGCTACTCATATACCGATGGGCTATATGCTAGTCACTTCACTAGCATGCTCCTTACAACAATATAATTACAAAACTTTGATAAACTAAAAAAAAAATTAACAAAATATTCAAGGGTGTATTTAGCTTTGCTCAATCCCTCTTCGGTTATAGTGGCGCACCACTTCTTGTCGTAGTTTTGAAGATCACATATTCTCGCATTAGAATACTAGTGAGTCGTTAACCCAAAAAAAAAAATTGTAAATTGAACCATGGTGATAATTTATGCTACGAACGTGTCAAGGTGCATCATAGTAGATGCAGCATAATATGCACGAATAAAATCTTAGTAATACAGAGGTTTCCTCACCCCTTCCAAGATGAAGAAACAGAAAATGCATGGTACTAAGAGTTTTGAATAGACTTGCTTCAAATTTTTTATAATCGTATGTATCTCAGAGTTAGATCATTAGACCAACAAACACCAATAATCAACAATTCAACGTCATACATCCTCCCCCGGAAAAGAAAGATATATAAAGAATTAGCATCAAAAATGCAAACTAGCTGTACGCTTGTACCAAATCACGATCTCAAAAAGATCTCCAACTAGAAAACGATAGGAAGTGAGATGGAAGTGGCAGCCGGCAGGCAGCCTACTTGTCCTCCCGTACTCCACATATCCAGGAATAAGATTTCTCGATCCCAAATTATCTTGATCAGTTAGCCAAATGTCACATACATTCATCTAAAATGTACTCCGTACATAAACGTATACTGCCTAAACTTACCAAAAATGAACCCAACAGATGACATTTCACATTACTCATTGTGATATGGCCCGTACTATGGAGTATAAACTAGATAAAAGACAACTAGTTCATGGTACATTGGTACACCCGGAAATATCTATAAAACTATAAAATATCCTCTCAAGATTTATGTTTCTTCTATGTTAATGCCTTACATCGGGTGTTTTTTTTGTCAAAGTATTACAAAGTCGACTATTCGTTAGTAACTTTTTAATACTATCGGTCAGCCTATATTAGTCATAATTTCACTTGGTGTAACTTTACACCATGTGTACAAAAGACTTGTTGATATTAATTAATGAATTATGTCATATTAATTTTATAGCTATAATATCCTTGTTGGTTACACACGATGGAATTTCACTCCCATCAAATCAAAGATGGAATTGCACAAATTGAAGTTATAGAAAAAAATCTTTGAGTATGTGCCTATGTGGTAAGTAGACCAAATTAAAGAACCTGAAATGGGATAAAAAGAAGATGAACTTCAGTCTCTCATGTTTGGAAAGTCCGTCTTCGGATCATATCCACACACAAAAACTACTCGTATGTCTAGACAACAAACTGCTATATTGGAACAGATACCCCTAACTTAGTGCTTAACCAAACCGGGTCGTGAATTTGCATCTTACTGCTTATTATAACATTCGTTCTTGCTATGGGGCAAGAATTCTGTTGGGCATTGTCGCCCTCCATGAGGGCAGACATTGAAAGAAAAATGAAAAGAGCTACACCAACTTGGTGTGAAATGCAATGTGGTGAAACCGTGAAAATCATGCATGAAGTATCGTGTACGTAGTCGTTGTTTACACGTTGAGCGATGTAGCATCTATGTACAATCTTAAGTACAAATAAATGAGGTCAATTCGAAATAAGCTACAAAAAAAATGTCAAAAACAACTTATACGTTGTGAATCATGTGATAATTGTCTCATCAGGTCATTTTCTATCATGATAATTAAGACTTGGATCTAGCACTCTTGAGTATTACAAGTTGGAAATTTGGAATCCTCCTTTTAATTCTTCTAATCTTCCTTTCTTTATTCATAAGTAAACAATAAATATAAAAAAAGGACTAAAAAATCAGGACACAGTTACGTTGTTACTGAATTGAATCTGTGGTAGTCGATATTCGGATCTACTTATCAGGACCATATTTCAGTATGTGACTCTTCGTACTTGGCAAAGCCCGATCAATCAAAAACAGGGATAGATGAAAACAACAAAGAAAGATCTATTGAATATCTTAGGTTACATGACAATTGACTAGTTCCGAAAGGCTTTTTGTTCGTTTTCAATTCATTCGCGCAAAGTGACAATTGCGTGAATGTGTTTTATGTGCCGTTATCTCTTCCTCGATCTTTAGTCTTTTCTGTAGTTGACGTATCGAATTGTGGATGGATCTCAGCGTATGTGGAGAACCGTCATTCCCCTTTCCCTTTCCCTTAATCCCTTTTGATTCTCACTATCAATGGACTTAAAGTTTTGAAACTATTCGTACATATCTGACGCCGAAAACGCAATGTCCGATCCCCTAGTTCATTTCTTCTCTAATATATACATGTGCAATTTAGTTATATCATTGTATACAACAATTTAAAACATTAATTAAGAACCATAAAAGTAACTCTAGATCTATAGCAACTTACAAAATTTCGCTTTCAAAACAAACAAAAAATACAAACCCTCTAATCAATTAGTACATATATAGAGAAAAAAGATTCATCTTAATTATTATCCCTCATTTACCTTGATTTCAATAGTTAATAAGTTCAATTCAAGCAAGTTATAATGGAGTTGGAGTACCACGATGAATTAGTTTGGATTTACTAAAATGAAGTAAACAAAACCCTATTATGACATTTAGGTCTAGTTTACACATTGTGTAATTTTACACCTTATACATGTGGCAATTGAAGCGGAAAACAAAAAACAAAAAATATGTGCATTAAAGCCACGAGCGTGGTGTCGTGGTAGATATTAATCATAAAAAAGATACTTATTTAGTCATATAAAAATTCCTATTAGTCATATAAAATTGATTATTAATCACCACTCGTCATTTTTTTTAAAAAAAAATGAAACCGAATAGAATATATTGTTATCACATCATGTTCTCTGGAAAATTATTGAAGTACATGTTTACCATTATTAATAGGAATTTAGTTATTTTAAAAAGATAATAGAATTTTATTTAATTTAGATTATTACTACTTTATATATATTGGTTAAATGGAAATATTGAGAGCGGTGAAAATTGAGCCCCCGAACTAAAGGATAGAAGGTCTAGGCTCTACCACATTAACAATTCTCTTCCGTTACAATATTACTACTTTAATCCGGCTCAATTAATTAATTAAACTCTAACAAAAAGAGTCACATTGTACGTCGTCTATCTATAATACTATATATTTTCAAAAAGTTTCTTATTAATACTCCATAGTTCATAATTAAAAAAAGGAGACATTGTTTGGCATGTCATGAGTTTCTTAGAACTTATTTTCCAAAAGAAACTCCTTCAGGAACATAACCTTTGTTTTGGGATAACTTTTTTTACCTAAAATAATCTCTTATTTTCTTAAAATTGGCTCTTATTTGAAATACGGTTGAATCTATATATTGTTTCTTTTCAGAGCTTAAAATAACATGTATTCTAAATGCTCTCAACAGCTTCATATGTAACTCCAACGCTCTTAATTAATAATTCTTAGCAGCTCTAGCTGTAGCTAACAACGTTGGCTTGCCAAACGGAGCCTATGTTTCTTAACTACGGTCAAAGAGAAGTTCTAGGTATTGAAAAACGAGTTTAAGGAAAAGATCCGTCGAAGAGGCGAAATCATAGTACTTTAGAGTTCAGACACTTGTTATAGACTTCAAGTGTCCCATGATGTATCTAAGGATCGCTTTGTCCTGTCCATAGATAGTGGAGAAAGCTTTTGCCTAATCAATAACTATTGGCAGTACGGCTTCATTTTTATTTCTGATGAATGCGTGCCACCAATTCTTTCATGATAAGTGAAAAATATGGAATTCCCGGCCGGAAAAGTATGTAATTTTGAACTTTTAAAATTAACCTCAAGTGAAATTTATAGCGCCTAAGACTTATAGTAGTATGCCCGAATTATGAATTTTTGTTTTCAAAGATAAATCAATATATGATGATTATGATTATCAACAATCACTAATGAGGGTTAGTGGTAGTGTGAAGTGTTAATTAAAAAGACTCCGATTTTGAAATTAGGTTTCTTTTGCGGATGTATATATACTTTTTCGTTGTCTGTCTGTATTATGGACACTTGTTAATCATTGGAACTCAGACGTTATACAATCACGTCATCATGAAAGAGTGGTTACCACAAAATGCAAGGTTTATGGAAATAATTTTGGAGCACGTAGGATTATTGCAAGGCTAAGCATCAAAGGATATACAAATTTGGTAAGCTCCTCCAGTAGTAGTGTAATCCGTCACTACTCACACGCCTTATCCATACAAGTAGTGGGCATTTAGGCAAAGCTCTTTCCCACCACCAAGTGTCCTGCTTCCATAGGCTACAAAAAAATAAGTTATTCTTGGTTCTCAAAAAAAAAAATTATTATTCTTGAGAATTTATGAGAACTGGCCAACTACCGTTGCAAATGTTAAAATACTCCTCGTGTTAAAATGTCAAATGTACGTCATTAGTATTACCCGCATGTTTACGACAGGGAAGGCAGCATATATAGGCCACACAGTAGCTCCAACACAGCATAACAAAAACTCACGCATTTGCTTCTATATTTTAGCTTACAGTTAAATATTATATTGGAGTAACCATTAATTACATACATATATATGCTGTCAATTTGTAGGGATAAGACTATTAGACAACATATTCATGTGTTTAGGGCAACTTTATTGGTACAACTTATATAGAGGTGTTCACAATTTTCAATGTATAAAATAGCATCTTACAACTCAATTTTCCTTTCTATATATGATGTCAATTTGTATGTCGAGCTCAACTGCTCATAGTGAGTCATTGCCTGAATTACAAGTAGAGGAGAGTTTGGTAAGCCCCTCACCGCATAGTTAAAACTTCGGACAAAAGGCAAAATAGAAAACACGGGGAGTGGAGGACATCAAGACAGGAGTGTAAAGAGGTTGGTAAGCTCAAAATTCCAAGTACAAAAATAAAAAGAGAAAATTGATTCATTGCGCCTACTAATCCTATTAATATCATCTGGTGATGGTATGCGCACGTCAACGGGGCAGTAGTGTACAGTACTAGTACCAAAGGTCTCACTTCTGAGTTATTCTGACTTTTGACGTAAGTAATGATATGATAGCTAGCTAGCATATTCAGATATTCCACTCTCTCTCCTCCCAGCCTCAATTCTCACTTAAACCAACAATACTTCGCCACGAGGGTGGGTTTCCAACCTTGCAAAAAGGGAAATACTAAAATACACGTTAAATTCAACAGTACGTATGTACAACAAGTGACTCTTGAGCCTATGTTGTGGTCTATCTATGTGTCAACCTGCACCTTTTGGTGGCCATCATGATCATCAGATCATGTATGTATTCCTTTCTCTCTCTAGCTAAACTAAGCTAGCCAGTTTGCCCATTTCGTGGGGCCCTAAAATCTAAATGCGGCTCTTCCAGATCAGATTGACTTGCAGGCATCTAGTGAAGTTTGCTGTTTTTTCCAAAACTATCGTTTGTCCTTAGCATTCAGGTCTTGCAGTAATAAATTCATAACAAATGGAAAACACATCGGTTTACGCTGACTTTATTACTGCGTAACCAGTGAGCGCATCATCATCGTACAATGAATTTCCGCGCTTATTAGCTTGCTCAGGGTTTCCTTTCTTATTGGATGGCTTGACTAGTTTGATTCAGCAACTAGTCTTTATGTGCACAGAAGAGGAAACTTAATCCATAGGAGTTCTGATCTGGTCCTTCAGGAAGTTACCTAATTAGAACATGTATATTGCGTAATGGGTGACTCTTCTAGCAATCGATAAAATTCTACTAAATTTGACTAGCGGTGATTCTTATCTTAATGTGATGCTGATTATTGCTCATATGTGCGTCTCAAATTTAACATCACCGAATGTACAAGGCAAGCTGATTTCATCAGCTGCGAAGAGGTAACCTTATCGGAACACAATAATGTGTTACCACTTAACACCAATGAGTTGTTACATTTGTCAAACCATCGGTGCTAACTTTGCTTTGTTTAAGTTGTGCAATTGTGTTGGAATTTGGAAACATAATCAACTTCATTGCTTGGTGTTGTGGTAATTGGTGCATGAGTACTTCCAATCATATCATGCATATCATATATTGCCATCTTTTCCAAAACAATTATTCACAATTTTCTTTTCTTTTCGTCCCAATAAAATTACATTTTATTTTGTGAATTCTTTTGAGTACAGCTTACATTAACCTAACTTTTCAGTCATAAATTTTGAATGCGCAATATTACGATCTGAACTTATGAGAAAAAAATATATTTAAATATTTGTAGGCACATAGCTAGAGAGTATATCATTCAAATGGTTGAATCTTACAGACCGGATTTACTATATATAAATTGCACAAATAGTAAGGTATTTGTAAGTGCAATAAGTCTTTAGTACGCCCAATATATGCATGCACTCACTTGAAAATAACTATGAAAATACACATATAATCATAAGAAGAAAAAAGAACATTAAATTACATTTTTTAAAACAACATCTTTATATTTACTTTTTATGGTGTATACATACACCGACTATACATAAATACATTGTGATCTATCTGGCGAAGTACATTTTTTGGCTTAACTTAAATGTTGTTTTGTAGGAAGAGATGTTTAGAAATAACACACATGTAACTTATGAAAATGAATTATTTGTCCAATTTCAAAATTTTCATTTATTTAATTTGTAAACTACAATTAAGTGGTTCCAAAGCTTTATGTTTCTAAAAAGGTCCACTAATAAGCCCTTCCGAAGAAGCATGCAATGAGATCACATTGCACATTTGCACATGTCCTTGTATATCAATCACGAATTAAACACCTCGATCGACAATTAATTTGCAAACAACAATCGTTGATAGCTACTAGTACTTATAAATGAAAGTAAATGGTAGACAAATGACAAATCTCGCAATTTTAAGTTAGTTCGTACTAATCATTCATTGTTTTGATTCGCTCGGTTGTTCCTCAACAAATGGAAACATGCATGAATATCAAGTCATTAACTTATGTAATAAAAAATGTGCTTAATTCGAGTTGCATCAAATCCCTTTACAAACTTGTACATCTAGCTGGATTGTTGTGACGGTGATGAAAGAGAGAATAGGGGACAAACGATGATCTTGCTGGTCTTATCAAATACAAATGCGAACTCAAAACAATGTCAAACAAAATATTGACTCAATCAAGAATTCATGAGAAAATATTTTGTCATAAGCTCGTAGGACCTAATGAAATTAAAGAAATGTCATCTCGCCATCTGTCCAGGATCATTTTGCTTTGATGTGTATCGGTTCCAGAACCTATCTAACTTTCCTCGAACTATCTCTAATGCAGCCAGATGTCCAAATTACATGTACCAAAGCTAGCAACCCAAACTAGAACCACCAACCAACCAATTTGGACGACCTTACCTTAGCAGCACGCATGTACTTAGTAAAAATTTGTTTAACCGCAACGTGTTTAAAATAATCTAGTCAAACTCATACCACGCAAGACTCACTAATGAAATATCAATTTTCTTCCATAAAATGAAAATTGAAATATTCAACATTCAAACTAGATTATTTGCAAATATACCCAATTGGCACAACTATTTTGACATTGGATAAGATTGTTTTTTTTTACTAAACTCTAGTTGACCTGGCTTGACTAGCCATTCAAACTAAACTAAAGCTGCGCAACAAAATATAAATATAAAAGTCTAAGTCAATTTACAAAAACAAGTTCAAATAATCTACTTTACATGATAGCAATGCCATAAAATTGTTAATGTATGCCTACTTTTCACAAAATTTTAAATAATGAATTTGTGTGACTAAAAAATCTCTAGCTTGTTGAACGAGTTAAAATTTAATCCATAACATTTCTTTAGATTAATAGAATATAAAAATTTTAATAATAAATTGAGCAAAGTTTAAACTAAAGTTGTAGTTTGTTTGTTTGTAATGACACAACTCATTTTTTTCGGTTTAGTATAATTTCGTGTTTTTCAATACTTCAATTAAGTTTTTTCCAATTATTTCAGTTTAATTCAATTCAAATTCTTACAAGGGAACAAAACCTAACCTAAGCTTAAATAAAGAAAAAAATATCACTTAAGATCAAACAGAGCTATAAAGTTTGGTGAAAGAGTTGTATCGACCATATATAAACGTGTCAAATTATAAATTGAGACCTCTGACTCGAGTCATCTAAACTTTGGGTAAATACTAAACACAATACGATCAAACTCTATACGTGTCAAAGAAACATTTAAGTCTAGTTCGTATGAAAAAGTGTTGAAATTGACAAGTAGGCAGCCGATGCAACTAATGGGTCGTCTACACAAATACTGGTATTCGTTAGCTAGCCACAATAACCCACAAGGTATTAAAAAAACTAAATAAAATAAAAGTTGATTTTCCCTTGTACGTCAACGAACAAATTAACCTTCTCCTTTAACCAACCAGCAAGGAAATTTCCCTACGTCACCCCTTATTTCAATTCAATTCTCCTTTATTTTTTTAATTCTTAATTGCCCCCCTACGCCTATAAATACCACACGCCCTTTCTCTCATTTTGGTCCATGTCATATTTTCATTAAAAAAAAAACACACTACCAAAACAGAGCAACAACAAAACAGAGCTTAATAAAATGGAGATTCAACATTTTATCGGAAAAGGATCGTACGGCAGTGTGAGCTTAGGCGTCCGACAATCCGACGGTGAAGTTTTCGCGGTAAAGTCAGCTGAGAAAACCTCCCTTCACTCAATTACAGCATTAGAGAACGAGATAGATATACTCCGCTCTCTCTCCTCACCTTTCATTGTACAATACTACGGAAACGAAGAGACCCAAGAGAACAAAAGCATATACTTAGAGTATGTTCCAACAGGAGACATCTCCAAGGGTGGCAAAGTCTCTGATGTCGAGCTTATCCGGTCGTATACTTGGTGCCTTGTTATGGGGTTGAAGACGATACATGACAATGGTATTGTTCACTGTGATGTAAAGGGAAGTAACGTCTTGGTGACGCCGACAACCGGGGTGGCAAAGATTGCTGATTTCGGTTCCGCGAAAAGAGTTGACAAACATGCTGGTGTTCGACAAATAGTGTCACGAGGGAGCCCTCTCTGGATGGCGCCTGAGGTTGTCCGCGGTGAGTGGCAGGGGATCGAGGCTGATGTATGGTCACTTGGGTGCACGGTTCTCGAGATGTTTACTGGTGTGCCAGCGTGGAAGGATAATGGGGCACATACGTTGTTGCAAATTGGTTACTCTAATGACTTGCCTGAGTTTCCTGCTAATTTGCCTGAGTTGGGTAGGGATTTTTTGCTCAAGTGTCTCTCACGTGACCCTGCTAGCCGTTGGTCTTGTGATGAGCTGCTTGATCATCCTTTCTTGCTACCTGTGAGGGAAGTTAGGGAGGCTTCTCCTAGAAGTGTGTTTGATTGGAGTAACATGAGCTTCTCCGACGACGACGAGGATGAGGTGGTTGAAGAGGAGGTTGTGGAATTCGACGAGGTTTCGGTGGCGGGTAGGATTGGAAAATTGGCAACAAGTGGAGGGGTAAATTGGGAAAGTGACGGTTGGGTGGAGGTTAGAGCCATGAGGCAAGAAGACGTAAAAGAAGAGGAGGAAGAGGAAATATTGGAAGGGGTAAATTCGGAATATTCTATCTTGGGAGGGGTAAATTTGGAAAATGAAATGTTGGTTAGTAGTAATTTAGTGGGTGTGGATGAAATTATTAGCCGCGGTGTTAACGGCTGTAATGAATGGTGTGACGACCTTGCTGGTCCGAGCTGGATGAAGTGTGGGCAGAGTGATTGTAATTGTTGTTGTTGTTGTGAAGTAAAGAGAGATAAAGTAGTAGATGTGACAACTGTAAACATAGGTGTCTTATTTTTGTTATTCTTATTGTATTCTTCCATTAATATTGGACATAACAGTAATAAAAAGGTTCGAGATTTCATACATATTCTGGTTCACGATCATTTTTGCAAAGATTAGTATTAGACTATTATTAGTAGTACTGTGGTATATTCTGAGTATTATTACACGTTTATTCCAGTGAGCTCTGGCAGCTGGTTCGCATCTTTGGGTTGTGATTGCGCTCATCTTTATCTGATGAGTGTGTGTGATGAGGTTATTAAGTTGGCAAGATTGGACCAACACGCTTAAAGGTTCCTTGTAGCTAGTGCTTTTGCTTTTCTAGCAAGGTGCATATAGAGTTACTAGTCATTTTGAACTGGATAAATGAACTGGTGTAAGGAACCAAAAATTCAGCATGATCATCTCAATTCACTGAACGTGTCATGTTCATCATCACCATGTCGATCGCATAAGCAGAGATATAAAAGGAAAAAGAACTATCTAAATAAACTTCATATAGCAAACCCCATCCAATTGGGAACTACTACTATTGGATTGTGATCTTAGACCACCACGCTTATGTCAATGAAGTCAGGTCCCGTTCGTATAACTTGTTTACTCAGTTTTTACAATAACAACCGAGACTAAATTACCATTTAATAGGGGTGTTCGGGTAGAATGTATGCAACCTTACTCAGTTTTTGGTTAATTAATTCAATTTAATTCACTTTAAATTAGTTAGCTTAGTCCATAATCTTCACACCAAAAAACACAGGCTTGAGTAAACAGTCACTTACGCGCGCCTAGGTTCAATTCCTCAGCCGTTTAAAGCTCAGTGTCGGCTCCTGATATCATTAATTCACCGCTTTCTTGGTTTACAAATTACAAATATTTAATTACCGATAGTTAGTTGACATTACATTGATCGGCTGATCATAGCTAAAGTAAGGTAGAAGGAGTATATTAGTTAACTATATATTTTGACCTCTTAGAAGCTAAGTTTACTGAGTACAACTTTAGAAGAGTTGCGTGAACTTAACATCAAGAAAAGTTTTGAGAGCTTGAAATCACACTACAGGCGATTTTGTATAGGATAACTTCTTGCCTTCAATATTTGGTCCTTTCAATAAAACGACTGGAAAGGTTCTTATATGACGAAGACTTTCAGTTAGTTAATTAGGTATGTACATGCATACTTGGCGACTTGCACAGTTTTAGCTTTGAAACGGCTTTATAGGTAAGCTAAATTCCAAAGGCAATTGATATTAGTTGAGTGATGTAGTTGGTCAATTTGAGGCAGCCTCTAAGTAGCAAGTAGATCAAAGTAGTTTATTGAACGGTAAAGAACATGAGTTGACACTTGATGATAAATATCAAGTTTTCAAGTTGCATATGACCAGGTAATGGATTCAATAAAATAAGATAAGATATTAACAAGCAGTTGCAAATTGCATATCCTATGTTATTTCAACTGATAAGAGAAAGCAACAAAACCTCGACAGAATAACCAAATCAAATACTCGTATGTTACTAGTAGGAGTTAGGACCTATAGTGAGAATTTAGAAAGTGTCTTATGGTGCGAGCCTTATCTGTTTGTAGGATAAATAAGGGTTGTGTGGGTTGTGGCTGTTGGGATGATGAGAAGGCCCATACTGCCATATGCATACAGCAACTAGCCAAGTAGCTACAGTATGAGAAAGGGATGAGTTGGAAAACTAAACCACACAAGTTGAATATGTGATGTGCTTAGGTTGATCTACCATATACATATTCTACCTTGTGCTGGATCTAATCACATGCGAATTGAGTGGACCAGGTTACCCCAGTTGCCTTACTGGAAAATCTACTTCATTAACAGCTAGCTAGCTCAATTTAC
>ONZK01002836.1:21019-40650 GCA_900322385.1 Pharnaceum exiguum | reverse complement strand
CCCCCCCCCCCCCCCCCCTCTCTCTTTTGGGCCGTCTCTTTTTAACTTCTTCCTTTTCGGTTAACAATGTTTCACTCACTATGCAGTGGTAGATGTGAATTGAACTACTTTCCATGATTCCATCCGGAAATTAGTTGTATTATATTTGGTACTAAGCTAAGGTGCTCACTTGCCTCATCCACAAGACCACAATCTTACTTACCAAGTGATGGCCACGTTACATACCCTCCGCAATTTAAAAGCCTTCAACATTGTTCTTTCTCCTTCGAAGTGACAGTTATTTGTCCATTTGCCCACCTTAGCAGGAATTAGTAAAAACCGGAATGAACCGAAATACTGTAGAACAAGTTAACACTCAACTTCAACTAGCTACAATCAGGGTATGAGGTGAACTACAACTTTACAATCACATGAGTTACTATTGTTAAGTGATAGTGTAATGCAATAAATTCGGTAACATAAAAAATTAGCAAGCTTTTCATTTATGTATTTTGTTGTCATGTGCACCGGTGATTCGGTGAATGCTTGGATTGATACTTATCCTCTATACTATAAGTTTTTTGATGGCACTCTACAATAAGTTTGACACACTAACTGCTAATATTGCCTAACCTGATCCACGATTTTTCTTATAGTACCAAAACAAAATTAAAAAGATGAAAGAAACAAAAACGTGCATTGTTTCGTCCAGCCAAGTATTGCCATCTACTTGTGTACTACAGTATCAGGTTCCCAGGAGACAATGAAATGTTTTAATAAGGATTTCACCAGGGGCCTGTCCAGAAATAGAGAAACACACTAAATTGGATGTGTTCTACTGTTCTACACTCCCAAGTTTTGCATGATACCCTGTCTTAATCCGAACATCAGGATTAGTGCAATTTATAAAGCAAACATATACTACGTACAGTGTTGTTGTTCCAAACAAAATAATGCAGTTGTGTCTTGTGTGCTCAAAGAGGACAACCTTCCACACCGGGCAATTCAGTGACTCAGTCCCTTGGAACATTGTAGTGATGAACTTTCGTTAGACGTACTAGTCTAGATGTATCACACATTCACAGTTTCACACTTTCACACATACGTTTGTCCATTTTCACACACCAAAGTTACGTATCAAGTTATGCAACTTAGAAAGAATAGGAGGCCCCTCCGTCACACACTCGTAAACTCGCCTCATTTGATAAAAAAAAAGAAAAAGAGAGCGTACGTATTTGTCCATCATATATGAATCGTCTTAGTTCTTTATAAAAAATGTACTATGGTGGATTGGAAAACTTAAATAAACTAAACAACTTGAATTGAACTAGAAATGATGAGTTGCACATAAAACAACTAATTGAGACAAATATAAACAAAACTAATATAAGTATTGTTTTATATCAATCGAACTAATCAAAATTAAGAATATACTCTATACTAAGAAAAGTTGTGTTGAACTCGAATGAAATTATGTTCAACTTCTTTCATGAGCGACTCTATAGTGTAGTTCATTTGAGCTTAGCTCGTATTTTATGAATGTAAGAAGTGAGATTTTTTTTTGGTGTGAAAGGAGGATCTTATAGCTCTATTTTATTGAGAAAATTCAAAACATTACAATGCGAGGTGTCGAGGCCTAGAATGGTCCATAAGATCATCTAGGAGAAGTGGCATTAATGGGATATGGGGAGCTCTATGAACATGGAATGCAGTCTCATTGCCTAGGCTTGATTTGGCTAGCCACTCAACAACACAATTAGCCTCCCTGTAGACGTGTGTAATGGAAATGTACGTCCCATTCCGGAACTTGGATCAGTTGTTCACATTGCTGGATGAAATAGAAATGTGGGTTATCTCCTTTTGGTTCATTGTTGAGCATGGTCACAACTTTTTTTTTTTTTTGCAAAGAGAGACACTGAGGCCGGTAAGAATCGAGCCCCCAACCTTAAGGGTTGAAGATGTGCTCTCTACCACTTGAGCAACTCTCACTTCTTATGGTCACAGCTTTAAAGCCAATCTCAACCTTTTAAGTGTGACTGGATTTGGGGTGAGCAACTTGTTGATTTGCAACTGTTAGAAGTGAATAAGGTAGTTGAACAAACTAATTATCAAACACATTTTTTGAATGTTATCGGCTGGTTTTTTGTTTAAATCTCCCGATGAACAACAAACTGTCCCAAAAAGCGGACTATCAAACAAGGCCATAGCCCGGTTTAATTCAGTCCACACTCTTTGCATATATGATGGACAACGAAGTGAGAAGTTTTGATGCGAAAAATTCCGTACTATCTTGCGGTCTTGCCCAAGAAAAATATTCCGTGCTCAATACCCGCTAGTCCGCTACTTGGTTGCAGATCAAGTGTTAGCAAAAAGGAAATGGGCATTAGGTATTCGACGAGGCCTTTGTGGAGCGCCACTACCATTCTATTTGAGCAATGCAAAAAGAAAGGTCCATCTTGGCCCATGAAACAGTAATGGTGGCAGTAAGGAGATTTATTCATGACCCAATTCCCAAAAGATTTTGTGAACTAAACCAGCTTAAAGCCCAAAACTAATACCAACTTAAAGCCCAAAACTAAACCAGCTTAAAGCCCAAAATTAGAAATAAATAAATTACATATAAAACTTATTGGAACCCATTTCATATATAATACTTACATGGTTATTAATGTCAAAAAGTTGATCAATGCTTCCTTAGTGGTCATTTATGACCCAATGCTTCCTCGATGGTCATTTATGTCCCCCGATAGTCGTTAGTAAGTGCTTCCTCAATCTCATATACAAAATGGGGTTATACAAAAAAAATTCTGTAATATACAGAAAATATTGTGTGAACGAGTTTTATACACGAATGACCACCGAGGGATCATAAATCAATCTATTCTATCATTAATAATCCATAAAATGAGTTCACATAAGTTCCTGTGTTCTTTTTGTACTTGCATTGCTTCTTCTTTTTTTTTTTTGGCATATTTTCATTTTTTTCCTTTTGGTGACTCCTATGTGGAACTTTTCACCCATTTGTGAGACTTATTGGGTGAGTTTGGGGTTGCTGTCAAGTGTTGTGCTGTAGTTGTAAAGTGCTGCAGGCCCTACAGCTGTGGCTGAAAGTGCTTTCACCTACAGCTGTGGAATAGATGAGGTGAAAAAAGAGCTTTCAAATCTCATTTTTGGAAAGTGCTTTCACTCAAAGCACTTTTAAAAAAATTACCAAACACCCTAAAAAAAATAAAAGTGCTGCCGAAAGCACTTTGAAAGCACTTCAACCTCAACCCCAAACGCACCAATTATCTTCCATACGAGTTTGATTGAATTTTCATCCGAGTAAGTTTTAGTTATATTTTTAAAGTTATATTTGTAATGCATTTTATTTCAGTTCACTTATGTGTAGTTTTTTCCAAACAAATTTAGTACATTTTAGGTCACTTAATTCAAATTGAGCACATGGACAAAACAATAGAAAAGATTTGTGTGAACCCGTTTTTTATAAGAGATAGGTTGGTAGGGGTCATTATTGTGTAGTCAGTGAGTCATTACTATCCAGTCTCATATATAAAACGTGTTCACACAAAAATTTGTCACACAACAAAACCTTAGTTTAGTTTTGCACTTTCAAGAAAAAAAAAAAACCATATCACCATTACAATTCGTCAATTCCATTACAACAACAACAACAACAATCGAGTGTAGATCCCCATTAAATGGGGGTACTCGGGTCAGGATGTACGCAACCTTACCCCTATTTAAGAAATAGAGAGGTTGTTTCCGAGATTGGCCAATTGCTGCATTGAAGTATTGACTTCCAATAACTTCACCAAAAATAAGAAGTATTGGAAGGTTTCATAGCCATTTTCATATAATCCATAATTCGTCAATTCCATTAAGCAACCTAAAAATCCCCAAATCACCATATTAAGTACAATTAATTTCATTACTCTTTTCTTCATTCCGAAACTGCTGCTTCATTTCTATTTACCACAACACAATCAAAACTTAACCCTTAACTCGCTTAAACACCTTAATCACTAAGCATCCATTTCATTGATTTCAATTTCAATCCCAATTCAAATTAATTACCCAAATCACCTTCCTATTTTCTCTCTTTCTGGTAATCTCCCAAATTTCCAATCACCTTCCTCAACCCGCATATATAAACACCCACCACCTCAGTCAGTTGACTCTTCAATCTTCTATCATCCCATTTCCTCCACCATAAAAAAAAAAGAAAAATAAATCACCAACACAGTAACACTCAGTAACCACTAACAACTGACCCTCAGTCGTAAATATAAATATAAATACTTAAAATCATTTCATTTCTCCCATTTATCCCCAAAGTCTCACTTCTCCTTCTCTCCCATTCTCTCTCTTCACCACAACAGATCTCTCTTTTGTTACTCAAAGATTTCTGTAACGATGGCGGCCGCCAACGCCCCCATCGTAATGAAGGAAGTCCTAACGGTCAGTCATCACATCTCATCTCTACTCCACTCTCTCTCCACTAGATCTACTCTCAGATCTAATTAATAATTAATCTTTATTTTTTAATGTAACTGCAGCTGCCGAGCGTGGGAATAAACCAGCAGTTCATAACATTCACAAACGTAACAATGGAATCAGACAAGTACATGTGTGTACGAGAAACATCGCCACAAAACAACGTTGTAATAATCGATATGAATATGCCTTCTCAGCCTTTACGTCGTCCTATTACTGCTGATTCTGCTCTTATGAATCCTCAATCTCGCATCCTCGCCCTCAAAGGTGGGTCCTTCCCCTCCACTCCACTCTCTCTCCTCACTTCCCTTTTTTGGATCTGACTTTCATTTTTAATATATTTTTAATTTTTATTTGTGTAGCTCAAGTGCCCGGGACGACGCAAGATCACTTACAGATATTTAATATCGACGCCAAGGCCAAAGTCAAGGCGCACCCGATGCCCGAGCCGGTACACCTTTAGATCAACAGTGAAATTGAAATAACTAAGGAGAAACTTTGATTTAATTTAATTGTTTTTTTTGGTTTGGATAGGTTGTGTTTTGGAAATGGATAACGCCGAAAATGCTAGGGCTAGTGACGCAGACGGCGGTATATCATTGGTCAATTGAAGGTGATTCGGAGCCTGTTAAGATGTTTGATAGAACGGCGAATCTTGCCAGTAATCAGATTATTAATTATCGGTGTGATCCTGCTGAGAAATGGTTGGTTCTTATTGGTATTGCTCCTGGGTCTCCTGAGGTAGGATTTGAACTCAACTCTTGATTTGGAATGTTTGTAGTTTGTGTAAGTTGTAGCTTAGATCAACTTAGACCACTGATGATAGATGTGAAACCGAGTGTTGTACTAGCATCGGACGTTTTGCTTTGTTGTTGATTTAGGAATTGGCGAATGACATGGATTAGTTATGAACTCTTGAAATTTGCACCCTAGTTTATTCGTTACCGTCATGATCATGAACTTCAATACCTACTCTTTAACTTGTTTGATTTCTGGTTAGATGCTGCATCCCTCTAATTTCTGATGCGGCTAACCATGCAACTTGCTAGCCTGTTCCAGTGGAGTGTGCTTTATATGATGATTTTTGCCATTTTTAAGTCGATACAGTAAAAAAACAAACTTTGTACCATTTGCCCTTATGTGAAACTTTTTTGCAGAGGCCACAATTGGTGAAGGGAAATATGCAATTATTTTCCGTGGAGCAACAAAGAAGTCAAGCCCTTGAGGCACATGCAGCGTCGTTTGCTCAATTTAAGGTATCTGACTGATCCATTGACTTTTGTTACTCCAGAAGGTGGTAAATATTGGTGCCACTGTGTTTTTGGGTTGGTTCTCATCAGTTACTGTTTGGTCTTTTTATTTAGGTTCCAGGAAATGAAAACCCTTCAACACTTGTCTGCTTTGCCACTAAGACCTTGAATGCTGGTGTAGTTTCCTCCAAGTTGCATGTCATTGAACTTGGCGCACAGCCAGGTATGTCTGAAGTTGGCTTTGACTTGTGGCGTACCTTTTTTGTGCAATTAATATACTTTTTAGATGCTGAAAAGCTCCTTTGTAGTTGACTGGGCAAAATGTATATTGGTTGGTTTATGTGGATGTGGTTATCTATTTTACATTATATATATAGAGATGATGACCGAAAAGAAGTATTAGGTGACATAGACTGCACTGTTAGGGTCTTAAGCTCGATCAATAGGGTTTGCTCAGCCTGGGTTTATCTCTGCTCTGAATGTACTTTTCTGAGCTTCTATTCATGCAGACTACTTCTGGTGGTCTGTGACACTTCCTGTCTCATAATTCCATATATTCCTGGGTTGACATTTGTGACTTCGTTGCAGGAAAACCCGGATTTAGTAAGAAACAGGCAGATCTATTTTTCCCTCCTGATTTTGCGGACGACTTTCCCGTGTCTATGCAGGTAGTTACGAATTACGATGATCCTTGGGCACATTGCTGTGACCTGACAACTTAATATGATGACTTGTTTTATGATCTGTTTTTTTATTTAAATATTGTAGGTATCTCAAAAGTATGGTTTGATATATGTGATCACAAAGCTTGGGCTTCTATTTGTGTACGACTTGGAGACAGCTAGTGCAGTGTACAGAAACAGAATTAGTCCAGACCCGATCTTTTTGACAGCAGAAGCATCATCTCTAGGTGGGTTTTATGCGGTCAATAGACGAGGCCAGGTGTTACTTGCCACGGTTAATGAAGCAACAATTGTACCTTTTGTCAGTGGGCAGGTGTGTATCTCGTTTATCTTCTCCTGTTTCTATTGTATTGTTAATTTATTTATGCAGCACTAGAACCTTCCTGTTGGCAACTGGTTGTTATATTAACTCGGGACGTTGGTACACAGCTGAACAACCTAGAGCTTGCGGTGAATCTTGCTAAAAGAGGGAACCTTCCTGGAGCTGAAAACTTGGTTAGTACTAATCTATGTCCTCGTCATTTGGTGTTGAAAAATAAACTGTATCACTGCTGCCAACGTTTCAATGGAATGGCTTATATACAAAATTTCTAGTATATGTATCCATGAATTTAGAGAGATTTTTTGATCTATTGACATATTCTCTCCGCTACTCAATCTTCTTCCCACATGTATTCTACGAAGAGACCAAGGAATTTATGAAAAGGTGGCCAAATACCACATATTGCCCCTTGTGTAATGTGAAAGTGGGAAATTGACTATTGCACACGAGAATAGAAAAAGATAGATGTGGAGAACTGCTCATTTTTACCTTTAAAATTGGCCAAAAAAGGAAATGGATTGAAAATGTGTGATAAACTAAGATGGGAAATGGGAAGCATTTACAGAGTGGGTACTATATAGCTTGAAGGCTTCTCAATCTTACCTTTTGTTTTCAATTGAAATAATGCAATGTTATATTGGGTATGAGAAACTTGTTATTGTAGAAATATTCTTGATCTTGAGAGAATAAATCGAAGTTACCTTTAATTCCCACAACATCTTTCTGTGATGATTCGTGTATTAGATCAAGGTCAATATCACTTCTGTATGAGTTTAACCCTCATCTATTCAGGGCTAGTCTTTCTTCTCATATTGGAGTTGGTAGTTGTCACTTGGGCAATTTTTGTCAGTTGAGGAAAAAAACCAGTTTAAGTTATGAGAAATAGTTCACATTTTACACTGTAGTTGGCAGTTGTATTCTGTCAGTAAATTAATTTTTATTCTGAAAATCTGTGTTGAAGTGAACTGGACTTGTATAAACTTCATAATTTAATGGCTTTCGACATATTGCCTTTTTTTCCCAGGTTGTCCAGCGATTCCAGGAATTGTTTGCTCAAACCAAATATAAGGAGGCAGCTGAGCTTGCAGCAGAATCTCCCCAGGGAATTTTGCGCACTCCGGACACTGTATCCAAGTTCCAGGTATGAAGGATTGTTCTTAATTGTTTACACTTGTTACTTCTCTGATGTCTATGTTAGTTAGGTCGGCAGATTGCTGCTTAGTTTTGCATTGTACTCTTCAGATATGCAGTCTTTTCAGACGGATTGCTGAATTATTACTCACAATTTCAGTCCATTTTTTTTTGGAGTGGAACTTGAGGAACTATGGGATTGAGTTTTGGTTGGGAATCGGGTCTTGTTTGACTTACATTTGTCACCATTTTGCAGAGTGTCCCTGTGCAAGCTGGGCAAACTCCACCATTATTGCAGTACTTTGGAACCTTGCTGACCAGAGGAAAGCTCAATGCCTTTGAGTCATTGGAATTGTCTAGGCTAGTTGTCAATCAGAACAAGAAGAATCTATTAGAGAATTGGTTAGCAGAGGACAAGCTTGAATGCAGTGAGGAGCTTGGAGATCTTGTGAAGGTTTGTTTGATATTTCAGTTATCTGGTGATCTCTTGTACAACTTCGAGGCTTATGTCCTTTATCTTTTCTGACGTCGTGGGGTGTTTTATTGCAGACAGTGGATAATGACCTTGCTCTCAAGATCTATATTAAAGCTAGGGCTACACCTAAGGTTGTTGCAGCTTTTGCTGAGAGGAGGGAATTTGATAAAATTCTCATTTACTCCAAGCAAGTGAGTACCATTTGTTTTCTTCTCCCTATTTATCTGCTTTCCAAATATTTCTGAGGTTCTGTGTGTTGGCACTGGCAGTGAGAACTTTATAAGAGGTTCCGGAGGCTGATAGACTTCTGCTTTTCTACTAAACAAAACTATTCTCTTTCGGTTTGAGTATATGTGACCCCAATTACCAAAGTGACTCGATGTTGGTATGTATAATGTGCCAGAAGTAGTCTTTGCTTTCCGGTTAGATATGTGCAGCCAGATGATAATCTCTTGGTTTGTGCTTGAAATGGAGGAAGAGCTAGTTGTAGTCTTTCTTATAGTTTGCCACTTTTGTATTTATGTATTATTGCGGCAGTAATTGCCTGTACAATCTCAGCTTCGAATGGGGCCTGGTCTTTGTTTGTATAAGAATAAATTTGCATTTCTTGTCTCACCGAGCAGTTGTGCTCTTGCAGGTTGGGTACACACCTGATTATTTGTTCCTTCTTCAAACAATCTTGCGGACAGACCCTCAGGTGAGAGCCACGATCTTTTCTGATTTTCTTGAGTTTGAATAAGAATGAAATGTTATCTGATACAATTTTCTTTTGGAATTGTTGTATATGACAGGGTGCTGTTAATTTTGCTTTAATGATGTCCCAAATGGAGGGAGGATGCCCATTAGACTACAACACTATCACAGATCTGTTCCTTCAGGTGCTCTATATTTATCAATTTGATAGCACATACATGTAGTTGTTAAATCCTTATCTTGAAATCAATATTGATTTATTTGAGCTTGAAACTGTGCCCTCCTCTATTTTATGATCTTGGTACTTTCCTTTTTATTCGAGTTTGTTTGTGATTGGAGGATGACAACCTTGCACTCGTCTTTTCCAGAGAAACTTGATCCGTGAGGCTACAGCATTTTTGCTGGATGTACTGAAGCCTAATTTGCCAGAACATGCTCATCTACAAACAAAAGTAAGGACATTACATGCATCTTGTGTGTATATATTATAATGTTGCTTGATTGTTGTTTGTTCACTAACAATACCATGGAATCTTGCTGTATCAGGTTTTGGAGATTAACCTTGTGACATTCCCAAATGTTGCTGATGCTATTTTAGCTAATGGCATGTTCAGCCATTATGATCGCCCAAGGATTGCACAACTTTGTGAAAAAGCTGGTCTTTTTCTGCAGGCTCTTAAGGTACAAATCCTCACTGGTGATTTAAGAACTCTATTCTTCTCTTTTGTTGAATTTGTCTGATCTTCTTGTCTTTTGTGCAGCACTACACTGAGTTGCCTGATATCAAGCGTGTCGTCGTCAATACACATGCCATTGAGCCACAGGTTTGTTTTTCTGTTACTGTGGTACATCATTCACTTAAACTCATAGATATGTGAAACCCATAGTTTCTAAATGTTTCCTGTTTGTTCAGTCACTCGTGGAGTTTTTTGGAACTCTTTCCAAGGAGTGGGCTCTTGAATGCATGAAAGATCTATTGCTGGTCAATTTAAGAGGCAATCTGCAGATTATAGTGCAGGTATTTGTTCTTTCCGGGCTACGTTGCTCTTGTGTATCCATTAATTGTAGTGGGTCTGAAGAATTTTTTGAGAGAGATAATTCAATTGACGCGACACATTTTTTTGCTGTAGGTTGCCAAAGAATATTGTGAGCAGCTGGGTGTTGATGGCTGCATTAAGCTTTTTGAGCAGTTCAAGTCTTATGAAGGACTATACTTTTTCCTGGGGTCATATTTAAGCTCCAGGTTAGATCTTGGAATTTGGTGACTTCTGTATTTGGTTATCTTTTTGTGAGAGCATCTTATCATATCTGTTGTCTGATTTCTTTCCCCTGACAGTGAGGATCCTGAAATACACTTCAAGTATATTGAAGCAGCAGCAAAAACAGGTCAAATCAAGGAAGTAGAACGTGTAACTCGTGAATCCAATTTTTATGACCCTGAGAAGACGAAGAACTTCCTGATGGAAGCTAAGCTTCCAGATGCAAGACCCCTTATCAATGTTTGTGACCGTTTTGGTTTTGTGCCTGATCTGACCCACTACTTGTACCGGAACAACATGCTCCGTTACATTGAAGGTTATGTGCAGAAGGTAACCTACTATTGGTTTAGTGCATGAACATTTACTTCTCGGATTCTTTTTCTTCTTCTTGCTTTTATGTTTGTGTCTTGACTGTATGATTGTAACCCTGGTGGATAGGTCAACCCTAGCAATGCCCCATTAGTTGTTGGACAGCTGCTAGATGATGAATGCCCTGAAGACTTCATTAAAGGTTTGATTCTTTCAGTGCGTTCACTTCTACCAGTGGAGCAGCTTGTGGAAGAATGTGAGAAGAGGTGGGTTGTATACTTGTATTCCCGTATATTGTTCTCTACTACTCCTATTTGAGACGCATTACTTGTTTATGATCTCTAAATGTGCCTTTCGTTGTACAGGAACCGTCTGCGTTTACTGACTCAGCTCCTAGAGAACCTTGTCAGCGAGGGTAGCACAGATGTCCACGTTCACAATGCTCTCGGAAAGATTATCATTGAAAGCAATAATAACCCAGAGCATTTCCTGACAACCAATCCATACTACGACTCTCGAGTTGTTGGTAAATATTGTGAGAAAAGGGATCCTACTCTTGCCGTTGTTGCTTATCGGCGGGGTCAGTGTGATGATGAACTTATTAGTGTCACAAACAAAAATTCTCTCTTCAAGCTTCAAGCAAGGTTGGTTAGAGGGATAGCGGGGTGTTATTGTGTCGTCATATTTTATTTACTCTGCTCTAAAGATATGTAAATGTGTGCCTTTGCCAGGTATGTTGTTGAAAGAATGGATGGTGAGCTCTGGGAGAAAGTCCTGAATCCCGAAAATGAATACAGAAGGCAACTAATAGATCAAGTTGTCTCTACTGCTTTGCCTGAAAGCAAGAGTCCGGAGCAGGTTTCTGCAGCTGTTAAAGCCTTCATGACTGCGGATCTTCCCCACGAGCTCATTGAGCTTCTTGAAAAGATTGTGCTTCAAAACTCTGCCTTCAGTGGGAACTTCAATTTGCAAAATCTACTTATCCTAACTGCTATTAAAGCTGATCCCTCGAGAGTTATGGATTACATCAATAGGCTGGACAACTTTGATGGACCTGCTGTTGGAGAGGTGGCTGTGGAAGCACAATTGTTTGAAGAGGCATTTGCCATCTTTAAGAAGTTCAACCTGAATGTCCAGGCAGCGAACGTGCTGCTGGATAATATTTGTAGCATTGATCGGGCAGTGGAGTTCGCATTCCGTGTCGAAGAAGATGCTGTATGGAGTCAGGTAGCGAAGGCTCAACTCAGGGATGGACTAGTCAGTGATGCTATTGAGTCATTTATCCGGGCTGAGGATGCAACCCATTTCTTGGAAGTGATCAAGGCTGCTGAGGATGAGGACGTGTACCATGATTTGGTCAAGTACCTCTTGATGGTTAGGGAGAAGGTCAAGGAGCCCAAGGTTGATGGCGAGCTTATATATGCTTATGCAAAGATTGAGAGACTCAGTGAAATTGAAGAGTTTATTCTTATGCCGAATGTTGCCAATCTTCAAAATGTTGGTGACAAATTATATGATGAAGCCTTATACGAGGCTGCTAAAATCATATATGCCTTCATCTCGAACTGGGCCAAGCTAGCTGTTACTCTAGTAAAGCTGAAACAGTTCCAAGGTGCTGTGGACGCTGCACGTAAAGCTAACAGTGCAAAGACGTGGAAAGAAGTATGCTTTGCTTGTGTCGATGCTGAGGAGTTCCGGTTGGCTCAGATATGTGGTCTTAATGTCATCATACAGGTAATAGATTTAACATGTATTTTAGCTCATGTCGTTGTTGTTGGTAGTCGTATTTTCTATAGAACATCTAAATCTTTGAAATTTGTATCAATTGATGCAGGTGGATGACCTGGAAGAAGTCAGTGAATTTTACCAAAACAGGGGATGCTTCAATGAGCTTATTTCTCTTATGGAAAGCGGTCTGGGATTGGAACGGGCACATATGGGTATCTTCACAGAACTGGGAGTTCTGTATGCCCGATACCGACCTGAGAAGCTCATGGAGCACATCAAATTGTTCTCAACACGTCTGAATATACCTAAGCTGATCAGGGCATGTGACGAGCAGCAGCACTGGAAGGAACTCACTTATCTTTATATTCAGTATGATGAGTTCGACAATGCAGCCACGACTGTGATGAACCATTCTCCTGAAGCCTGGGATCACATGCAGTTTAAGGACATTGTTGTTAAAGTTGCAAATGTGGAGCTTTACTACAAGGCAGTACACTTCTACTTGCAGGAACATCCTGATCTTATCAATGATGTTCTTAATGTGCTTGCTCTACGAGTAGACCATACACGTGTTGTAGATATCATGAGAAAGGTGTTTCTTCGACCTCCTACTGTTGAATTCCAGTGTCTTTTCTCATTCAATGTTCTGGCGGTTTTCTTTGCTGTACTAATGCTGTATTCTATCGTCAATTAGGCTGGTCAACTTCCTCTTGTGAAACCATACATGGTAGCAGTACAAAGCAACAATGTGGCTGCTGTGAACGAAGCATTGAATGAGATTTATCTTGAGGAAGAGGACTATGACAGGCTTCGTGAATCAATAGACTTGCATGATAACTTTGACCAAATAGGCCTGGCACAGAAGGTAGAATGACCTGCTAGTACTTATGTTTCTTGAAAGGTTCTTTTATTTCTAATCTTGAATTGTCCTTTATTACAATGTTCTTTGGATGTGAACAGGTTGAGAAGCACGAGCTGCTAGAGATGAGGCGAATTGCAGCTTATATCTACAAGAAGGCTGGAAGATGGAAGCAGTCCATTGCATTGTCCAAGAAAGACAATCTTTACAAAGATGCTATGGAAACTGCCTCCCAGTCTGGTGACCGTGAGCTTGCTGAGGAGCTGCTTGTCTACTTCATTGAGCAGGTTCGATAATCTCTTCTCATGTTCTTGTTGAAAGTTTTGCCTCTTTAGGGGTTTTCTTGTTCTTTCTTTCCTTTTCTATGGCTTTCTTAAATTTTTGTTTTTACTTTTTGTTTGGGGTAAGGTGTATTTTTCTTAAGCTTGAAAGTGTTTGTAATATATGCTTTTGTTGCCTGCTTCACGTGCAGGGAAAGAAGGAGTGTTTCGCTTCTTGCCTCTTTGTGTGCTATGATCTTATTAGAGCCGATGTTGCATTGGAGCTGGCATGGTTGAACAACATGATTGATTTTGCCTTCCCATACCTATTACAGGTGAATATAGTTATTTTTTCTTGTTTCTTTCCAAGTGCTTGTTTGTTAAACACTTTCATTGTTCTCATTTGTGCGTCACCTATGCAGTTCATTCGAGAGTACACTGGAAAGGTAGATGAACTAATCAAACACAAAATTGAAACTCAAAATGAGGTAAAGGCAAAAGAAGCAGAGGAGAAAGATCAGGTTGCTCAACAGGTATACCTCGTAGTTGATTGTTGTTCCTTTCTGATCCACTATTCTCGATGGTTGACATTTTATGTATCGTGTCAATATATTTTCTTTTCTTTAAGAAGATAAATTCAAATGGCTTCCTTTTCTTTTCTTGCAGAACATGTATGCACAGTTACTTCCTCTTGCTTTACCGGCCCCACCAATGCCGGGAATGGGAGGAGGTGGTATGGGTGGGGGCTATGCTCCACCACCTATGGGTGGCATGGGCATGCCTCCCATGCCTCCATTTGGCATGCCGCCAATGGGCTCTTACTGAGACTTCAATTATGTGCAAGTGATATATTGAGACAAGTGGTAGGTGCTAGTGCTATAAGATTTTGTAGGCTTGCTGTATGTGGTCACGGCAACACCAATTTTTCTGGTAGCTCAGCTTGTTATCGAAGATGCAGCGTGTTATGTCTCGCTGGTTGGATAATCGTTGTTTGTATGCATGTTGTTGTTTAGCTACTAGGAATGTGGATATATTTTGATTCTTTTGTTAGCTGAGGCGACAGTTTGATTCTCACCTTGAGTTGTAAGGCTTTGTCCTTAGGTTAGCTGGTTGTATAATGTTTTTATTGTTGGTTTGTTGAGAACTCGGTGATTATAGATTTTGAAGTTGTGTGGCACATTTGCCACTGTATAGGGTATAGGTAATTTGTTAAAACTGTTACGTTATAATGTAGGATCTGATGTTTTCAGCGTATTACTTTTTTTTAATGGCATTTTCAGCTTATTACTGAATGTTCTTTGACGAGCAGTTGTTCTGCGTGTCCTTTTTTTTTGTTTTTGTTTTGGTAATTTGATCCTGTCAGTTGTACTTCATAGCTACAGAATACGACTGGAGTTGTCGAACATCTCTTAACTTGGAAGCTCGTTGAGTCACAACTCACAAACCACGTTTCTAGTTAGCAAAAAAGATTTTCCTAACATCATTGGCTTATAGATTTTGTTTACTTGTTTCTTTGAAATTAGTTTATGGAGTTGAAGTAATTAGAGTCGAAATATTTATGCTTTCCCAAGTATGCAATATTTTCTGCTGTTCATTTCTCATGTTCATCAATATGTTCTGTAGTAGGTTCTGCTTCTCGCAACACTTCATTTATTCGGATGCAGTCACCAAACTTCAAAATAACAGAAATCCCATATGCATTGCAACTTTGCAAACAACGACCTTGGTGCATTGGTCATTTGACTCCCTTCCCCTAAAGAAAAATCGAGAGTTCTTGGAGACTTCACCACTTTTGTAAATCTCATGAAATGTCATGTGGTGCATTGTTTATATTCGTTGCAATCAACTGGAGACTCATGTATTGTTTAGTCATTGTTAAACAATATACAGGTCAGCAGTGTAATTTACTTATTATAAGCTTGGATTATTATTTATCACTTCTAGTATGTGACGTTTGACATGACGATCCTGCTATCATTGATTATTATTTTTTATATTATTTTTAAAAGGATGAATGATCAGTTACTAGGTTGCATTCGGAGAATACGAGTGGGAACATAAATAACACTTGATACGCATATAGTTCCAACTTCCAACATATTAAGGTGCATAGATAAGCTTTTGAGAAGTGATAAAGGCACAAGCTGGAGTCTAGCTAGCTAGTAGTTCTTCGTTTTTTTTTTTTTGGTAGTAATGGAGTAGTAACAAATGCTTAGAAAATGTTGGAAATCAATATCTAATACGAGTAATTTTTTTCAAGGAAAGGAAAAGGTTCGTTCTTTCAACTTTCACTTTCTTCCAGAGCTAATCAGTGGTTCAGAATTATGCTAAGATTGGTAACTAGTGTCTTTTGGCCAGGTGGGAATATCTGAACTGAAACTCAACTGAACTAAAAAAAACTGAACTAAATTGAAAAAACCTGAAATATGCTGAACTGAATTGAAAAAAACTGAAGGTAGTTAAAATTATAAGCAAAATTGAATTGAACTGAAAGAAACTGAACTGTAATATTACCGACGAACAAAACACAACCTAATACTGAGTATTCACATTTCACTCATGCATGTACTGCTCGATATAAGCATTGCAAGTATCAGTAGCCTTGCCATCAACTTCTTCATCTTTTCACTCTCCCTAAAGGCTAGAAAATGTACTCATTAATATATGAATTTCATAAACAATGACCTCGGCTAGTTGCCGTAGCGCGTGGACGGGTACATACAAGCTACCCCAAGCAAACTTTGGACCAACCGTTGATAGTTTTGTCATCGTATGAAATCTGTCTCAATCTGGCAAGGGGCTGATCCGTGTGAAACGCTTGACGTTTTCTTTACATTAGCAAGATGATGTTCTGAGCGCTGCAAATTAGATTACTTAAATCGGGTGTACTAAAAACTTGTTTAAAAATCCCTGATGTCGAAAAATGCTGAGCAAATGGCCGTCTTCGAGACTGGATACATACCCTATTCGGACACAAGCAGCCAAATACAGATACTCCGTAGCAGACTGATGCTGTGATACATTTTAAACGATTGTTGAACTAGATTCCCCCTGACCCAGCTTATACCTTGTTCGAAAGAACCAAATTTACCATAAGATTATTATTATTATTATTATTATTATTATTATTGTTATTTACAATGTTGTTGTTTACCATGTTGATAGTTTTGTCGTTGTGCAGTTGCAAAGATAATATTGATCACCAGGCAAACAAATAATCGGAAAAGTCGTAAGAAAGTGAAAGCTTTCTGCCCGTTTGAATTCTTTAGGCCGAACCCATGGCAGGAATGAAATGCAAAGAACAAGATTAAAGATTTTTTTTCCTTTGAAGGGATTACGAGAAGGTTACTTCAATTGTAACTTGACAACCTCTCCTTGCTGCAGGTTCACATATCTATCAAATATGAGTATTAACCCTGCAGAATGAAGACATATATACTGTATTTCCAGTGACAATAACAGTATCATGTAGGCTTTCTAGGCGCATTAAAGCTTTGACAATGCAAACTCAAGCTATCAATTAGACAATTACATGCAGCCAAAGGAAATTATGACAAGGTGGTGCAATCATATATTGAAAATGCATCCACCTTCCATATCCCTGGCCTCCTGTTCTTCCATGGTATCGCACATCGGCTTACCCCTTGTCTCTGGCAAACAAACAGCGAAGAGCCCCGAAAGAATCATCCCCAATCCGAAGAATGCGTGAGAAAATACCTGGTTTTCCCCCCCTATCAATACCACTATTGGAACAAACATAGATGCCATTAGAAAGGCCTGCCTTGACATTGCAGTTGCAGAGTTCCTAACACATGTGGGAAACATCTCGACCGTGTAAACAAACATGACCTCGAGCGCGATACAGGCACTAAAGAGAGATACAAATCCCAAACCTATGACTATAGCCTTGTGGTGATGACCTGCAGCAATGAAACTGATGCTTGCAAGCCCGCTGATTGTACATAGACCAAGCAATGAATTACGCCTATTGCATCTTGGGATCCAGAAGAGAAAAGTAATAAGAGCACATGTTAGAGATACTATGGAATTCAAAGCCATCATCAGGTAAATGTTAAGGCCTAAGCCTCCAGCACCGAAAAAAGCCCCATAGTAAACGAGTCCGTCTCCAAATCGTAGCACCATACATGCAAACAGCCTAAAGACAGCCCATCTTTTCTTGAGTAAAATTTTAAGGGATGCGAATGGATTTCCGTTTATTGGAACCTCAGCCTGTCCGGTTTGCATTTTGGCCACGGCGGCCAAGCTGATGCTATCAACGGAGCCTAATTTATTGAGTACAGCTACAGCATCCGTGTATTGACCCCGCATGAAGAGCCATCTTGGAGACTCATCAACAAAGAAATGAGACGAGGTACAACATATTAGTCCAGGAACAGAAGTCCAGAGGTAGAGTGTTCTCCATGAGGACCTCCTAGCTAGATAAGCTATACCTGCCAAGGATAGTCCCCCAAGTTCCATGAACAGGACACCTAGCATCATCACTGGTCCCCGCCAACGCTTCCCAACCTTCTCTGATAAGAGCACTAAACTTGGATTGAGTACGGATGCCCGACCAACCCCACTAATGAACCGAAGTATAGAGTATATCCAGATGTTTGGAGAAAATGCAGCAGCCAGTGCAGCAAGGGACATAATCAAGAAGGAGACAAAGACAAGGTTCTTACGTCCCAATTTTGAGTCTCCAAGTGAGGAAAGCAAAAACCCACTCACCAAGCAGCCAACAAAGAAGGAAGTTGCTGGTAAACCCTTAATAAAGGAGCTTGCACATTCAAGATTCCAGTCTGATATGATAGAGCTGTGCACATTCGCATCCCAAGCCCAGTCACTCCTGGCGAGGCTACATATGTCAGAGCTTGAATGGCAGGATGATCTGGTACTGGTGCAATGCCACGCTGGCTCAGCATCAGAAAATATACTAATAAATGTTTGAAAATTGTCAAAGAATGGAGGAAGTGATGCAAGGATTGCTTGCACTACTTGGGTGGAATTGAGTTGACCAATACTTGCCTCAATTATGTCTTCGACAGACATAGACGACAATGTAGCAGCATCTTGTTTGCAAGGTTCTGTACCATCATGCTTGCTCATGTTACCTTTGCCACTGATAAACAAGAAAGGTAGAACTGGAAACCAAATAATATATGCTTCAAAATATGCAAACTTTGGTTGAGTTCTACTTTCACTAGCTCTCGATGCAAAATAGTATTGTTGCTTCTTGTCAGTATTATTATTTTGAGAAAAGACCTCAGTTCTTACTACTATCAGCTATCCTGATTGGATCTCAAAAGATTTTATGCTTGAATGAGAAATGAGGCGTACGCACCAAAATAAAATATATTAGTACAGTACATAATCGTATATCCTTTGATTTCAGTTGCAAGTTGCAAAGCAGGTTCATTCAAGCAGGCCATTATTTCTCTGAAAAACTGATCTTATGCTGGCGGCACATTTTGTATGTTTTATGACAGATATGAATTAAATTCTATTATATTTTGGTCTTGAATAAGAGTTAAAAATTGTAAGTTTGACTAATCGATTCAACGTATTAAGCGTAGCACATTCATGGAAGACACTTCCATACAGATTTTTCAATAGAAACACTCGGTACAAATTATGGTTGCATTATTGTTCATTTATCATCATCTGACGTTTGATGCAATCGTTTTCACATTGCATGATTAGTGCACATCATTTTTGTTTTTCCATTAACTAAAGCTACAAAAATGATCAATAAACTTTAATTGTCAAACAACGAGAATACTGTACTCATGGCAAGTTCAGATTTCTGAAGAACAGAAAAAGTTAATGTTCCAAGTCACAGTACGTGCTTGGCTCTAGCTCCTTTATATGTAGTGAATATCATTATTGGATTGTGATGTGATGTTGCCACTACCAAGACCCATAAAAGCGCTAACATAAGTAATTAGTTAAGTTTAAATAGTAGTCATACAAGTTAATTGCTAAAATGAACTGACTGTATTTCACACAAAGATGTATTCATGTACATCCATACAGTTAAAACTTTCAAGGAAACAAAAAAGGCCGCCCCCTTTGGCTTTCACTTGTTTCAGAGCAACAATATAGTTCACAATAATAATCATTCACACTGAATATTTGAATGATATATCATGAAAATAAAGCACAAGAGTCCATCTCAATTTCTTG
>ONZK01002835.1:43842-56300 GCA_900322385.1 Pharnaceum exiguum | reverse complement strand
TATTTACCATGTTACCCCTAGTATAAATAGCACAAGGGTACATAGTGAATGTAAGTGAAAAACACAATAATAAAACAGCCTCTTTTACTCACTTCTCTCCACTGTCCAAAACTATCATGTTTGTTTGAAACTACTCGGTGTATGCACTATGCAGTATCTTTTAATTTAGACACAAATTGAAGTTCACTTGCAGACCCATAATTGGTATCTGTTTCGACCCCTTCTTCCCTTAGACAGTTAGACGACTAAATTTCATGTTAGTATTCGAAAGTACTTAACCTGAATATATCAACTATATATAAGAAATTTTATCTCCATATATACTGGTGGCATTCTACTTTATTACCTTTTTTTTGGTTTTCATTCTACTTTATTACTTTGAATGAGATACTTTTGTTCCCCTCAGAAATAGAAAAAACTGAGGCTTTGATACAAGAGTCAAGAAATTGAAAAAAAAATCTAGCAAAACTAGAGCAACCCAGAACCATATTGATTAAAAAAGACTTTATTAATGTCAATTTTCCATTACAAGAGGCACACCAAAAAAAACATTACAGGCCTAGGCTCCTAGCTAACTATACGTACTTGCCTACTTGTAATTCACTAATTTGTAACCAAAAAAGAAGAGAATAGTCCTTGTTAGCTACTGCAATTAGAACCACACCTTTAGTACATGATGATACTGCATTTTTAATTCTCTACTGATGAAATTGAAATGAGTACATACACACCAAAATAAATAAACAAATAAAAGAATCCAGTAGTAGGAAATGCGTTACTTTTTCTTTACCTTGACTAGATACTTTTTTTAAAAAAATAAATCTGGTATTAGATTATCAATTTACAATGTAGAAGAAACTGATGCGTTATTTCTTTACTATGCGTTATTTCTTATAATTGATAGTACTACGGAAGTGACACTGCGAATAGGTTCCCCACTGTGAGATTAAAAACTTAAGTCGAAAGGCTAGTTTAGTCTTGTGCAAATAATCTGCCATGGCAATTTCAACTAGTAGCAAGTAAACAGGATTAGATAATCAAAATGGGAAATGGGTTTAAGGTTTCTTTGTATATTTGTTTGGGTTTTCCCGTTTTGGGGTAGAAAGCAAGAAAATAGTTGGAAGGTTCTTGGTGATGAATACGTAAATAGTAGGAAGTTTAAAGATGAGGTAAGAAAATCTAATGATGTCGGGAAAAAAGGAAACCATTATAAATTCTTCTCTTTAAAAAAAAGAAAGAAAGAAAGAAAAGAGAACGAGAAAGGAAAACAAAATCAGACACGATGAACAACGTGACCGTTGGAAATGACAACAACATTGTGATTAACATCATAGCAAGTAGCATTGAGAACATGGTGGGAGTGGTATCCGATCAACAGATAGAGGCGGCAGTAAACCAAGCCCTAAATGATGGGGAAAGCAGTGCGGATCCCGTCGATCAAGCTATTGATCAAGCTGTGCAGCAGGCGCTGGATGCCCTCGGATGTCCGGCGAAGGTCGGTCTCATTGCTGGGAAAGTAGCTGGCGTTTCGGCGGCATTGGTCTTCCTCGGTGGGGTAGTGTATGCAGGTTATCTCAAGTCACTTCCCGGCAAGTCTGACCAGTCAGCAGTAGGTAGTAAGAGTATGTATGTTATCATCGTGTCCATCATCATATCTATCGTCCTCCTCTTTTCCATGGCCAAAATTGGGAAAGGGGCGACATCCACAAAAGACAGGATGAGGAAAGTTGTCCTACGTCGCTATGCAGAGGTTACAGTGTGAAGAATGTCAGTCTTAGCTGGTATAAGTCACGCGAAGTCTTTTCTCAACCAAAAAAAAAAGAAAGAAGAATGTCAATCTAATCATCACTCTTGTCGTATGGTCTGTCTGTAGATCTATTAAGTCTTCTCTGGTTTTTGATTTTGTCCTAGTTACTTGCGTTTATTTGATGTTGTGTCGTCTGTTATGTAAAGGGTACTTTTTTTGTGTGAATTTATAAGTAAGTTGCCGTGGAAAAATCAGTTCTCTAATATTTCATTAGTTAATTAAAGTGCAAATGATGCTAATTGATTTTTTGTTGGTAATTCAGATGAGGAACTCAGGCACTCAGCCCAGCAAAACAAACTAAACAAAACATGCTAAAGACAGTGATGGAAGAAGCCAGAAAGAAGAAAGACTATACTAACTAGCTAGCAAAGCTGTAAATTATGACAGTCCTCCTACACGAGTATTTTTTATGTGTAAGTGATAATCATTTGAAGTCCTGAACGATATGTCATGTACCAAAATACTCATGATAGGGGCATAGCCAGTTAGCCACCCGTGGATCGTAGTTTACCAAAATTAGCAGGAAGTTGTTAAGTCTTTTTCCTGTTGAATGCATTCTCATTTTCTCTTTTGGAAAATGTCGCAGGAACACCCTTCCAAATATCATGGTTGACTTTGGCTCTTTTTGTTTTTGTCTTTGATAGCTACTGTATCATCTATCATGTACTTTCGCTCTTCTGTTCTTTTTATTCTACTACTCCGTAGTATGAGACCCGCGACTCCGCGGGTCAATTTACGGACCATTCTTTCAACTTTTAATTTTAAAGCAAAATCATTTATAGTTGAATTAGACTAAAATTTTGTGAGCTACGGAGTATTATGGATCAATTATTTTTTTGAGAGAAGTATTATGGATCAATTATTAAAACCACTTCTATGCCGATCCGACCTTATAACAATTGTTTACTAACACCGTAACAATATATCTAACCGTAGTTAAGAAATTTGCTTTTTCGATCCCTTTGAATGAACTCAAAAAGATTATCAATATATCGATTTTGAGTAACTTATGTGAAGATACTAGAGATAGAGACATATGCACCAACACAATAAAAATCAATATACATTTGCACTTAAGATTTCTTTTTACCAGCAACTGCGAGACAGGTGCGCTAAGCCCTGTTTCTTTGAAACTACTTGGTGTATGCATGCACTTTGCAGTACATTTTAGACACAAAGTACACATATGGACCCTTAATTGATACCTGTTTCGACCTCTTCTTCTTCCCTTAGACGACTAAATAAACGTCTTGTTGGTATTCCAAAGGACTTAACCTGAATGTATGAACTGTAAGAAATTTTATCTCCATATATAATGGTGGCATACATTCTACTTTATTACTTTGAATGAGATACTTTAATTTTGTTCCCTTAATACAGAGGCTTTGTTACAAGAGCCAAGAAATTGAAAAATCTAGCAAAGCTAAAGCAACCCAGACATTTTTTTTAATTCAAAAGAACTGTATTATTTCAATTTCCAGTACAAGAGAGTGAAGAGACACACCAAAAAATAAATCCATTTCAGATAAACGGTAATGTACTAATGTTAGTAATGTATAGTCCTAGGCTCCTAGCTAGCTACTTGTAAAAAGTTGTAACAAAAGAAAAGGTATAGTCCTTGACTCCTTGGCTCCTTGCTACTTGCTAGCTACTGCAATTAGAACCACAGCGATGCATTACCAATTTTCTGCTGATGAAGATGGAAATATGTAAACACAAAAATAAATAAATAAATAAAAGAATCCAGTAGTAGGAAATGCATTACTTTTCTTTACCATGACTAGAGACTTTTATTAAATATATACATAGTCTGGTATCAGATTATCAATTTATGATGTAGAAGAAATTAAACGAGATATTTTAACTGATCTGATAGTACTATGGAAGTGACACTGCGAATATGTTCCCCCACTACGAGATTTGATAAACGGAGTTTATTAGAACGTGTTGAAACTTGTTTTCTATTTTAATGGATATGTTCATGAACACTTCTTATCTCTACTTTTTTTGTCGATGAACTTGCACCGAATGTTGATTTTGTGATGTATGAATGTTGATTTCATCTAATAAAACAGTCATATAGAAAGAACAAGTATGACATAATGAGCTGACAACTTCTGCTGTGGCACCCTGATTGAATTGTTCTCAAATCTCTACAGTGCTTATAAGCCCTCAAATGGGTTTTCAGGTGCTTCTTTTCCTTTATAAGAACCACAGTTTTGATCCGTGGATTTCAGAACTCTTCTGATAGCTTCAAGTGATATGTGGATTTCTAAACTCTCCTGATCCTGCACTAACATCCCACACATAGACATATACAAATTGCAATTTTCTGTATATCCATCAAGCTTATGTTGTAATTCTTTTCTGTATTTCCAGAGTGCTTTTAAGCACTCAAGTGGCTTGTCAAGTATTCTTTCCCTCTATCACTGTGTTTCTGATTTTCTGTTCCATCAAGCTTATGTTGTAAGAAGCAACACCTTCATCCGTTCACAACTTTCTAATTCAGAAGATTTCGTCAATGACGCGGGTGCCCGACTCAGATTATGCATCCTTGACAGTTTGCTTTCGCTCTAACCATCCTTCATTTAGTGAGTAATGATGAGACTTTCTGATGTTTTCTTTCTGTCTCTATTTCCTAAGGCAGAAGTTGTATAATGCAAAAAAATTCATTCATCACCTTTATTGAACGAAATATTTCTACTATAATCTGACATATTTGTCTGACATAGTTGTCCTGGAAGACAGCCTGAAAATTTCTGAACCCAACTGGATACAGAAACTATGTTTGCTCCAACTACTTGGATTTTCTATCATGTGGAGTATCATTTTATGTTTTATCTTGAGAATGAATACTCTTAGACGAGCAAGTGTACTGTTCTATTTGAATTTCACAAACCTACATCAATGGGCCTTCTTTTGTTGTGTGTCACTATTTACTTCATACAATTGCACAATGAACTCGCCATCTGACCATCTGCATCTAAGTACTTGTAATTCATATGTAGCACTGTACTTCACTGGTCAATGAATTGGAACCTCATAAGAAGTTTTACATGCCTGTACTTCTCTCCCTTAATATCATATAATGGAATAGCCCGAATGCCACTGATCAGCTCAGTCACTGACAAGCAAGTTTGGCCTCCAAAGTCATCCTTCACGCCATTGTCAGATTCACAAACTTCGATCCTTAGAAGCGCCATCTCAGGAACTGTTAGTGGGAACTCAAACTCCTCATCCCATGTCGGTGCCCAGTGATTCATGATAGTTTTTGTCTGGACCTTCTTCTCATCTGCTTTGGCTCCCAAGATTTCCAGCTACAAAATAAATTGATAGTGAGCACCAGTCACTGCAGAATGACAGTATATTATGTACGAAGATAGCCATACTGAAAAGCTAACCTTAGTGAAGAAATCTGGTGGAGAAAATGGATCAAAATGTGACTTACGAAAATCATTACGCCATCCACCTCCCATATACACCTTGACCTGTGCATCAAATGGAAAACAGAACGTATAGATTGTATTAACTTACAGCTATCCTAAATCTGAAAACATTGACTGGTGGGAAAGCTGCAAACCTTCAGAGTTTTCTTGATTGTTCCATATCTTTTGGGGTCAAAAACCTCGTTTTCTTTCAACAAGACATCTGGCTTTTTAATGTAACCGCAGCCTCCGTTGGCCCTAAACATCCCTTGCATGACCCAAAGGTGCTTTCCATGACCCTGTGTGTTCATTTCAGAGGGCAGAAATGAGAAAGAATATCAGATAGGCTAAGAGAGTTGGTTTCTGCATTGTCATCTCATTTTCTCGGTCTTTAAAATCCAAAGGTTCTGAGACTAGTAGTTCAGTACAACCCTGAGCAGACAATGAGAAGGAGACCACAAACCTGCATATTAAAAGCGATCATTTGTGCTCCATGAGTCCAGCCAGTGAGAGGGTTATAGTTAGAAGAGTCAATGCGTGTACCCTTTGGATATATCCTTAGTAGGTTCCTTTGCGTAAACCTACAAGGCAGTACATAGTATAAGAGAAACACATTCTATTCTACAATTGGATTTGGACATCGAACATCCAAAAACTTTTACATACATATTCCTGAGCAAAAGGGAGTTCTTTTGTGAAAGGTTATCGATTCAATCAAGTATACCTGACTACATCAGTTCCAGCATGGTTTCCTACAGCATTTTTCAACTGATCTTCACTGAGACTTAAACGAGCAACTGTCTTAGACTTGTGTTTCAGCAAGTCTTCCAGCTTGTGATCACTGAGCTTCACAGCATGAATAGCAATTATGTCATGGTACTCTGGAATCTCATCAGTCTCACAATCGACATCTTCCTCCTGTTCATCCATCTCATTTTCCTGCCAACGTGTGCAAATAATTTAGGATTGATAAGTGCAAATTCAGATTACCAAGGCTGCTTTCCAATCTGTGGGCATACAAAACTAACCACGGTATGACTATGGAGCTTCTTTATGTCATCAGCTCCTCCTTTTTCTTGTACTGTTGAATTAGTAGCATCCTCAGGCTTTTTTCCATCACTTTCCTGTTTTGTTGGGTAGTGTCTTGGTGGTTTGGTTGATATCAAAATCCTTTTCTTCAAGGATTCAGGTGAAGGGAATTCCACAAGATCCGTATTTGGAAAAAGCATATCACCAAATATATTACTGACCATCTGAATCAGAATCAGAAAAAAATAATGAAAATTGGTGTTATTGTGAATATTGTCTAGCAGGAATGTGGTGACCACAAAATGCATGTATGGTTTCAGTTTCTGAATTCAGTAAAACTTGCCTCAGCCACATTCTGATGAAGTACTGAAGACTCCAAGTGGTCTTCAAAAGTAATGATTACAGGGTACTCTGAAGCATAGAAAGCATTATCCTTTATTGCTACCAAGCACTTACGGAAGCACACAGATGAAGTCAGGGTTCTGTTAGTCATGAACATGGTTAAACTCAGTCAGAATAGCATAAATGCAGATTTATCACTAGATATGGTTGGTGACACAAAGTTACAAATCTAACCATTATGTGGGTACACACTTACCCTCCATGGACAACGCGCACACCATTCCCTTTCCGGGTAGGCCACAGGTCTAACTCAATGACCCTAACACCTCTCCGCAGGGCACTAATAATTGGCTTGATGCAGCTGCGGCTCCAGAGTTGATTACCAGTTAAGTAGGAGTTATGCCCTGTGAACATGAAATAATGAGCCAGTGGCGCACTCATATCTTGATGTACCTGCGAGGGAGACAAATTACGATATAGCAACAGTCATCGAGACATGGTTCACTTAAGTCTCAGCTGATAATCTACATCTGATAAGCTATGCAAATATCAAAGAGTCTGCAAAAAAAGTATGGTCAACTAATCACTATTTAGTTAGTAATCTCACAAAAAGGACAATATTAGTTCCAGTTGTCCATGTTTTACCCATAATCTATTTTGTCAGGCATTATTACCTGAGGGTTGAGAGGAGGGTTGAGGTCAACGGAGAAAAGGAAGAAGAAGAAATCATCAAGAGTAAGAGATTTTCTCTTGAACTTGGCAATGTAGTGGTGCACCTTTAGAACTTGCTCCACTATTCCCCCTGCATCATCAACACCCCCGGTAGGCGGCTGAGCTTCCTGCAGGAACCTTTGCAGCTGCTCTGCCGTCATATAGTCCTCACCTTGTGCATACTCGTTGAACATTTCTTTCACATCATTCGGTGGTTGGGTCTTCGACGACAACCTAAAATTTCTAGTGAAGCAACAGCACTGCTTGTAGCTCTCCATTTTCCTGCCTTGCTCCTCTCTGCTAGACTGTTACAGATAAATGAGGGAGGTTTTATGTGAGTAGTCAATGCGAGTTTGAGGTCAAGTATGAAGTATGAATTATTACAGTAAGTCTTCTAAAACTATAAGTTGTGTATCCAACGAGGCAACCAAACTTCGCCAACTGTTGTAAGAGATTCGTTTGTTTGTTTGTTTATAGTTGGTCAATGCCTCAATGTTAGTATTGGAAACGAGTAAAATGAACTGTGTGAATCCCATTTGAAATTATTATTATGTAATCAGCCTGTCCACATGCAACTCAGATCAAATGATAAAAAAAACTATTTGCACTTCAAGATTTAAGTGTTAATGCTACGGTGATCATGGTCAATGCAAAGAGCTTAAAAAATGATGTCTTTCTTCCTGGAAGGTCGTAAATTAAGTATATGTCTTTTGCGAGTGGTTGTGTGTAAAGAAACACGATTGTTCATCCAGCTACTAGCTATATATTTAGAATTACACAACTTTCAATTTGTCAAACTTTTAGAATATACTACTTCATTCCTCTTGATATTTTAGTTTGATGTTTCATGTCAGAGGTTCTTTTACTGAAGCGAATGAATGATAAGGAACAATTCTACAATTGAAAGAAAAAAAAAAACTGATACACCACCAAAAGATGCTCAATTTAGCAAAAACATGACTAGAAGCAGTTTTTTTTTCTGAAGAACGAAGCTGTCAACTATTTGACGTACATACACCCACTACCCTTATCCCTGGTTTCCTGCTCTTCCATGGTATCACAGAGTGGCTTTCCCCTCGTCTCGGGCAGGCATACGACGGAGAAACCAGAAATGAGAACCACAAGTCCAAAGACTGAGTGAAAGACGAGCTGGTTTTTTCTCCCTATAGCCACCAGCATTGGAACAAGCACAGATGCAAAGAAAAACGCCTGCCTAACCAAGGCAGTTGCAGAGTTCCTCACACAAGTAGGGAACATCTCCACCACATATATATTCAGGATATCAAGCATCATACTGGAACTGAAGAGGGACACACATTGAAAAGTGATAACTATGCCCTTATGATGATGACCTGCAGCAACAGAAAGAAAGCTGGCAACCCCACATATTGTACTGAGAATAAGCAATGAGCTTCTTCTGTTGCACCTTTTGTACCAAAAGAGATATGTAAGCAGAGAAGCTGATAGAGCTAGAATGGCATTCAAGGCAGTGATCAGGTAAACATTGAGACCTAAGTTTCCAGCACCGAAGAATAAACTGTAGAACATCAGTGCGTCTCCAAATCGGAGCACCATAGACGCTAACATCCTTTTGATAGCCCATCTTCTCTTGAGTAGTATCTTGATGGAAGAAAATGGATTTCTGTCCTGTGGTATCTCTTGTTTGATCTGTTTAATTGACAAGCCAGGGCTAACTTGATCTACTGAGCCAATCTTTTTCATCACCTCTACGGCATCAATCTCCCGACCGCGCACGATAAGCCATCTTGGAGACTCGTATAGAAAAAAGTGAAATATGATACAAAAAATTATTCCTGGAATAGAAGTCGAGAGGTAAAGGGTTCTCCATGAGTAATTCCGAGCTAGATAAGCTATACCGGGCAAAGACAGTAATCCAAGCTCCAAGAAAGCAATACCCAACAACATTGCCTGCCCCCGCCAGCGCTTCCCAACCTTTTCGGACAGGAGCACAAGAGTAGAATTAATGATAGGTGAACGGCCGATCCCAGAAATGAACTTGAATGCTGAGTACACCCAGATGTTTGGAGAAAATGCACAAGCAAGTGCACCAAAAGACATGACCAAGCAGGAGACAATGACAACGTTCTTCCGCCCCAACCATGAGTCTCCTAATGTGGGAAGCACAAATCCACCCAAGAAGCAACCAACAAAGAAGGAAGTTGCTGGTAATCCTTTCATGAATGAACTGGCACATTCAAGATTCCATTCTGATATGATAGATCTAGGCACATTCCCATCCCATGCCCAGTCACCACCAGATAGGCGACAAATGTCAGAGCTTGAATGACACTTCTTTAGATCAGTGCAATGCCATGCTGGCACGGCATCAGTGAAGACACTCATGAGTGCCTGTAAACTGTCGAAGAATGGTGTTGTAGCTCCGAGGATAGCTTGTGCCAATTGTGCTGAATTCATCTTGCCAATACTTCTCTCAATTATGTCTTCTACAGACATAGAAGTGGGAGCATTTTGTGAGCAAGGTTCTGCAGAATCTGCTCCATCATGATCCGTCATGTTGCCTTCAATCAAGCGTCTACTCAATTAAACGTAAATAACTCTCCCTCCCCCTCTCAGAACAGTACAACCAAGCTAGCAATTCTCTATCTGAAAATGCTTATGCTTTACTGTACTTAGCTCTCTCAAGTCCCTTGCAGCATATCGATCTCCTTTTATAGCCAAATATGAGAATAAGGCACTTAAATGCATAGACGTACCAAAGTTTCTATGCTGCACATAAGAAAAACATGACAAGCTATGGTGGGCAGTGGGCTATCACTACCCTACTATAAACATTACCCTTCACCTTTTCTTATGTTTACACGCACCCTCACATTTACAAAGGTGTGAAATCAGTCAATCTTGTCTTTAACTCACCTCATCAGTCACGTCGTCATTACATGACGTTACTGCTTTATTTTGTTTTTCATCACTCACGTCGTCATTACATGACGTGTATCCCTCCATACAATTAGCCGGTAGTAGGGAAATTTTACTCAAGTCTTAAAGAGTACTCTTAGTCCTTCACTCCCAGTCCCAGCTATAAAAAGTAATGATGAAAAAGACTCATAAAAAGTCCAGAAAATATATGTGAAGTTTCAATCACAGTTTGTCTTTAGCTAGTAAATCTGAATTATTTAGATAGTGAATGATCAATAATTCAGTATGAATTGAATAATGAAGGGCCTTACTTTTTTGTTTTACTACTTTATAAAGCTTTGAATAGTAAAGCTGACCGGGAAAAAAATAGACCAATTGAAGGCCACATACACATACTATCCAAGACAGCAATGAGATTTTACAAGACAGCAATGAGATTTCACACAGCAACTGCTTTTTGGAGGGAAATGTGAAGAAAAATTCCTACAATAGCCGGTCTCTACTTGTTTGTCACCTGAAACAACCTTAGAAGTTAGAAAGTAATTTGTTGATTGAATGATTTCCTTCTAATTCAAAAATTAGCTCTTTATTGATAGGGATTTATTCCTAGCTACAATGATTATATGACTCTCCTATTGCCTATAGGCTGTTCCTGGGGCTACTGCATGCAAGTTTGCAAGATTTGCTGATTGTTAAAGTGACACCTTTTCTTTATCGTACATTCTACCCATAGCCTTCAGCCCTTCAGGTGTATAGTCAATCTCAACCTCTGAATTTCTGAAGATTCTGAAGAGAGCACATACTCTTTTGCTGATCCCCCTTTGGGCTTGTTCAGTAAGATGATTTACTTATTACTCTGTAAGCAGCACACTTAGGCTGTGTTTTGTTCGTCGGTAGTACGACAGTTCAGTTTTTTTCAGTTCAGTTCAGCATCTTTCAGTTTTTTCCAGATCAGTTCAGCATATTTCAGTTTTTTTCAGTTCAGTTCAGTTAAGTTTTATTTATAATTATAACTGTCTTCAGTTTTTTCCAGTTCAGTTCAACATCTTTCAGTTTTTTTCAGTTCAGTTCAGTTTTTTTCAGTTCAGTTCAGTTTCAATTCATATCATTTCAGCCGACCAAAACACACCCTTAATCAGTGAGCTAACTGACATATAGGATTTAGACCCAGGTACCCTTCACAGACTCACCACAGTTTTTCTCAATCCCTTCCTTTTACTGATGTCAATATACTGTCTACAAGGCTTAATCTCCATTAAAAGCTTCTAGTTTATTCGTTTACGAAAGATATACTTTTGATTCTAGAGCCGACAAATGGAGAAAATCAAAAGCTAGAACCATCACGCAAGGGACAACGTTAGCAATTTCAAAAACAGAGAAAGTTCCATAGACAAATTCATGACAAATTCATGACATGTCTAAGTCTTTGCTAGCTAGAGCTGCAACATGGTTCACAAATTTAGTGCATGAAAATACTAATTCATAACAAAAGAAGATATTCAGATGGCATTTAGCCCTACTGCTGGTCTGTTCTTTGTCCTATTGCTGGTCTGTTCTTCCTAATGCATTCTTAATTTACTGATTGTTCGATCGCCACATTTTGATATCAGATACCCTTCAGGTGTTAATTGTATTAGTAGTCATTCTCAAATTGAGAGGACATACTTTTTGGCTGATTCTCCTGCGGCCTTCTACATGCAAATTTTCTTGGTAAGCACCCTCAATCAAATTGCTAATGTACACTCAGTTTGGTAGCAAGGAATCAGAGAAAAGAAGGAAAATCAATCCTCCCCTCGTACCGTTTAAGACTCACCATAGATGTTCCTCATCCCGTCTATATACTGATATAATACAGTCTTCAAAGCCCAATCAGATGTTGTTCAAAGGATTCGAGGCATGGTAAAAAAGCCCCAGCCCCGGGATGAGTTACTGGAGGGTCTAATGGGAAGCCCTGAAAACAGTGATGGCTTCTCTGGTGACTCAAACAACAATGACCAAAATGAGCTCACAAATTCTGCTGTGGCTTCCCTGACATATTCTGAAGGTTGTTTACTCAAGTGGCCTTTAGATCATTCTTTTCCTTCTAACACTATATATGTGTCCTCAGTCATGTTGTATGAAGCAACAATTTTCATTCAACGCCTTTTCAATTCAATGTATTTCACCAATGAGGTATATGCGTTAAGCCTCTACCCTTTTTGCTCAGCTGACATATTACATCCAGTTTTAACCGACCTACATTGTTG
>ONZK01002835.1:12109-43426 GCA_900322385.1 Pharnaceum exiguum | reverse complement strand
CCCCCCCCCCCCCCCCAAAAAAAAAAAAACAAGAAATACTAACACAATCTCTTCTGATTGCAGAAAGCCAGAAAGGGAAGTAAAAGATTACCAGAAGATGCAAGAAATCACTTGAGATATATACATTCATGGCACCCGACCTAAGTTTTATAAAGACTATATATATCAATCAAGGCGAGGCAAGAAAAGTTCACCTCAAACCAAATCAATAAATTTACTTCTTTTCAGTTCAATTACAGGCAGAGTAGAGATTTTAGTTTCAATGGCTCGATTATGTTCAAGTCTTTTTTTCCTCTCTTGTTTCATGGTTTTTTCAATAGGACTAAACCATATGACTTATGTCATGGCGACAGTGCCAACTACAGCAGATAATTCACAACTTTATAGAAAGGTTTGCAGCCAAACCTTGGAGCCAAGTGAATGTTTCAAGTGCATTAGCAGTGATACTTCTAGAGATGCTGATGATACACCACAGTTTATACACTCACTGTTGTTCTGCATGTACTCTGAAGCTACACATGCGCATGAAAACGCTGATATTCTTTCACAAAATACAACAAATAGCCCCGTCCTAAACCAATTGCTTACTGATTGTTCAAAGTTGCTGTTAAACGCTGAGAATCAGGCCACTGATGCACTCATGAACATGGAGGCTAAGTCATACTCGCAAGCAGAGGATCTGTCGACAGGCGCTAGGAATTCGATTTTCCAGTGTACCGATGTGTTTAGCAAAAACGCTGGCTTTACTATTCCGTTCACTGTTCTTCAGCATATGGTCAGTGCTGAGCAACTTTATGATGCTGCTAATGTTCTGTTTAAGACAATTCCTCATTAGAGTGTAGGGTAACTTTAGATTTGCTTGGTTCCTTAGAATGATGTTTATGTTCTTGTTAATTTATTTGACATATCAATAAATCCTCTATCAATTGCTTATTTCAGTTCACTACATTGCTTTTTCACGTAATTATCTGGTTGAGGGTATACTTAGTATTTCCAGGGACGATACATGCCCCTTCACAAATCCAAAGTAGGATCAGATCCGATGAGCAATAGAAAAAAAAAAGTCATCAAATTAAAAAATATCAACAGAACACGTTCAAATAAATCATCAAATTATATGCATAGATATAAGAAGCCATTCAACGTTCATTGGCCTAAAGCAAAAGGAACTGCAGTAAGATGGGTGAGACTCTTCTTTCACTTACTTGTCTTATGCTTCAAATATTTACCATTATTGTCTTTCTAGTCTTCTAGACCAATCCTACCAAGCGAGTGCAGCAAAGACCCTATCAACAAACACAATACAACCGATCACAAAGGCACACCCACTTCTGTCGTGTTCTAAGCTATATAAACACCATTTGACCATAAAAGGTCATCCAAAAGCGGAATAAGAATTTACATCAGAAAACTATGCTATAGGATCATAAAATGAACATATGATCCTCACAGATGGTATCCTCACAGATGGCAGCAACAGGTCACCGAAGGCGGGCAGACCTCCTCAACCTTATATCCTGAGAAGAACCACCTCTTACATCATCTATATCCTGGGACTGGGATGATCGGGCTATCCTAGCTTGTGAATCCTCAGTCTGCGTCTGGGACTGGAAGTTTCTTCGCCTCTTTCTCGACGAAGGCTCATTAGGAGGCTGGTCTGCAGGTGGCTCAATTGACTGCTCGTCGAGGTCAACAGCTTCTTCTTTAGTGACTGAAAATGGCCATGGATTGGAACAACCAGGACAAACTTTTGGAATCTGAAAAAAGAAAAAAAACTAAGAATTAGTCAACCAACCCCAAAGACCTTCTAAAATCCAAGAAAAAAACTGGTGTAATGGAAAATAAAAATGCAGTACCGTTCTTTGGGAGAATTTCTTAACGAGACAGTACTTGTGAATTCTGACAGCACAACCTTCATTAGGGCACATTTCCGCCTGTCAAATAGCAAAGTGATCATCATGTTCAGATGAAAGTGTCGGTCGTTTCTAAGGGAGCTGAAACAACTAGAGAGTACAGGTCAATTTCCAAAAGATTATATTATAGAGACCACATTTCATCTCCCACACGTAACAATTCACATCAGATGAAAGGGGGTAACTCAGGTAAGCATTATCAGAAACGAATGCGTGAATGAAAATTGTTTGACTCGTACATAAATGAAGGAAGAGACAAAATATCCTGGAGGATAATGCAGTTGGTGCCTCAACAATCTACTGTTTAAATAAGATATCAAATCAACATGCATGTATTGAAGTTATAATTGCAAGCCATCTAAATTGTTAATGTTGCAGATGGAAAAATAAAAGGATGAGACAAAAAAGAGAACAGAAAAGCACCAACCTTTACTCCTGCCTCATTGCAAACTTCACAAGCAGGAACCTCATTGAGACGGAACCAACTACGGAGATCAAGGAATGATCTTACACCAAGTCCAATTTTACCATCAGAAGAAGAGGAAAGCCATCCATCCTTAACAAGTTCCTCAAGGGTCTTCTCTTTCTGGGACAATGAGAAATTTCTCAATGCAGCAGGAGCGTCTGTAGATTGTGATCCTGTTTGTGATTGTGATGCATTTGGAACCTATTCATTCAACATAACAATTGTCAAGTAACAGCGCAGTACCTATTTGGAGTCATTCTGCCGAACCCATTGAAATTCAGGTTAAAGAGGTCCAGATAGGTTGGGGTAGTCAAAAATAAGAGAACTATCAGCAAGTACAGGTATGCCAAAGGGAAAAGGTAGCTAAACCCTGCTTCCTGAAGATCTTTCTATCCCACAAACAGAACCAAGATCACTAGCAACTTAGCAAGGCTAGGCTATTTTTATTTCTTTTAGATATACGGAAGAAGTTATATTAATGAAGTTCAAGAAGTACAGCTTTTGAGGATGATGATAAATCCTCACAGGACATATGTTACAAGTTTCTTAAATTCCGCTGAAGGATAGTTATTGGTATATCCTTGTAAGCCCCTCCTGCCTTAGCCCATAAAGAAGCTAAATACAAAATCCTATCCCCAAGTGAACCAATAGGTTAGTGATTCCAGAAATGGGTTCTGGAATCAATAGCAAGGTTAAGATATTATCTTTCTAGCACCCCCACGACAAGTTAAATCTATACCAAGGTAAAAAAAAGTTCCAGGTTTATACGATGTGATGCATCTGTAATACGAACTCCCTTAGAAAAGTGATAACTTCAGGTAACAACTCCACAGCTCAAATAAATTAATTTCATCCAGTCCACAAGGAATCACCAAAGACAATCATCAGCACACAAATGTAACTAACATAACATGCAACATCAACATAACTTCTAAGTAAATGCCAGGATAAGATTGTAGATATCAACTCCTGAGAATCGCTGACAAACCTGAGTATCCAGCCTTACATGGAGAGCGTCAATATTACTAATGCAACCCTCACCTCCACCCTCGTTCACAATCGCTTCAATCTGTCATTGAACATCAAAATCAAACTCAGCAAATGACACCAGTAGTCACCACCTCATTTACACAAATTGACACATTAATCAAACAATCTACATATTATACTAAATCATTTACAGAGTCCCACCACACCTATAAATATATGCCTTCCAAACAATATTTTCAATTTTTTAAATAAAATGGGTATCTAGGCTATGCCTAACTAATCCCATGGGCCTTGAGGTCAACAACCGGGAACCCCTCCACAGCCCCAAGGAGACTCGAACTTTGGACCTCTAGAATAATTCTCACTAGTCTTGCCCACTTAGCTATCCACTCAAGGTTGTCTTCCAAAATTAAGTGTGCATCTTTCTTCCAAAATTCGAAAATCGATATTACAACTTCCAATCATACCCCTAAATATTCTATTACACTATCTTTCACCTTATCCCATAAAACCATGATCTCTATAAATCATTTTCACCGGTCAAAGCACAGTTCAGTCTAGTTCACTATAATTCAGTTCAGTAAAATTCAGTCGTAAAGAACGGCTGCCAACTCATTACATTAATTACAAACTACTAGGAACCAACTTAAATCACTTTACTCCCACAAGCTTTCAAGTGACAATATAAATAGGACCCAAAAAGTCAAACCATAGTCAAACCCAAACATTTCCACCCAATAACAAAAACCCACATAAAACAAACCCCAAAAACAAAAACCCAGAAACAAAATTCCAAACAAACATCAAAAACAAAACTAAAACCATAAATCAAAAAATAAAACATGAGAAAATAAGAAATAAAAAGAAAAAAGGAGAAAAACTCACAATGCCCTTGAAAAAGGAAATTTGGGGGACAGAATACTTGGTCCCAAGCTTAGAGTGATCATCAGCAACATTATTAACAACACCATAATAAACCTTGCCATCATACTGATTTCTACAAGCTCTTAATTCAAACTGAACAAAGGACAGCTCTTTGTTTATCTTTAGTAAATAGTCATTGAACACCTGCTCATGCACACCTGTAGAAAGAAAACCCAATATTAAATTTTAACAAAAGGGAAATGAATTAATTGACTGAAAGATAAAATGGGGGAATTTAATTAATTACTTGGGTTTCTGCCGGTAATGCCCTCGAAGATTTTGTGGAATTCTTGTGTGGGGAGTGGGCCCCGGGAGAGGAGGGCTTGGATTAGTGTGTGGTGTCTAAAGGATAGTTCTGGCATTGTTAATTAAAAAAAAAAGAAGGAGAAATTGGGATTTGGTGAGTGAAAGGAAGTGAAAAGTGAAAACCCTAATTTGTGAGTGGCAATTGGGAAAGTGAAGGGAGGTTTTGGTTTTGGTTTTTGGCATATGGGCTTTAAGATTGGCGCCAAAATGAAACATAATGTTAAGTAGCGGTAAAAAGAAATTTATTGTGCTCGGCTTTCTAGTTTTCTACTACTCGTAGGTTGCTACGCATCGTTTTGAGGTTTATTACTTATATTTAAGTTTTCGTTTTGTGGGTCATTCTGGAAACAATCTCCCGATTTTCAAATTGGGGAAAGGCTGCGTACATCAGGCTCCCTCAGTACCCCATTGGAGATGGGATTCACTGGGATTGTTGTTGTTGTTGTTTTAAGAAAAATGAATATTGACTTTGGTATGTAGAATTTAATATTTTAAAACCTTGTTATGTTTTTTTGGTTTAACTGACAATTATTTAAAATGGCATGTAAAATTTTCTTAAAACAAAAACGGAAAGGGGGTTGTAGATGATTTGTTTACAAATTTTTTGAATAGAAGAATTTGTGTGAATCCGAGGAGTCATTAGTACCCGATCTTATATATGAAACGATTTTACATAATTTTTATTTTTATTTTGAATTACAATTCTATTAGGTGGATAAGCTTATGTCTTTTATTACCATCCATCAGGGTCTAACACCAAAAAAAAAACATCCATCAGATTGACTTAACACCGGTCTTATATATGAAACGGTTTTACGTAATTTTTATTTATATTTTAAATTACAATTCTATTATGTGGATAAGCTTATGTCTTTTATTACCATCCATCAGGGTCTAACACCAAAAAAAACATCCATCAGATTGACTTAAGAATGTGTGGATAACCAATATTTCTTATCAACACTAGCTGAATAAATGTCACTGAGTTTTTTATTTTTTGAAGGCAAATGGCATTGAGTTAAAACTGAAGTCTTGAGTCTTGAGTCTTGACTCTTGAGGGTCTTTTCACCCAAAAAAAAGAGGGCATTGCATAGACAACTTGATGTCCGCTTAGACATTTGTAGGCTGTAGCAAGGGTCTTTTCACCCAAAAAAAAAAAAAAGAGAGAAAGGTTTGGACAAAACTTGTTCTTTTCCTCTTAAATTTGTTTGGCTCAGAATGTGAATGTTGGAGTTTGAAAAGTATTGCCATTTATCAAAGCCTCGTACCTAGGCTGCCAGCATTGAGCCATTGCTACAGCCTACAAAGCGTCGAACATATAGAGGGAACATCGAAGGGCAACAGCTTTGAACAGGAATTCTTTTGATCATTAAGATAGTGTTGCATACAGCTTTCCAACTAACTAAGTACATATGTGACCCCTTAAAATTAATACACAAAATTTCACGGCGTGTGTAAGTTGCTACTAAAGACCGAGCATCTTTCTTGTCAAAAGATCTTTTTCCACATCCCCGGGACCATGGTGATGGTGGTGATGGTCATGGTTATGGAACATGAGAGTTAAAACTCCAACCATACACAGGACAGAACCAACAAGAAGCTTGTCATACCGCTCCACCCAGTGAAATTTGAGCTGGCTCGCACCGTAGAATGATAAAGCCACCAAAGAGGTCATAACTGTGATAGTGCTGCATACATAAAAAGTGATTGCAGTATGTCAGATGGTATAGGATTTTCACTAAGATTAAGGACATCGATCAATTTCCAATGTCCTTCAAACAACATGTTCAAGCAATTCATATAGTACCCAGAAATAAATGAGAAACTGGCCCATCAACAGTGTTTTACCAACCCACAAGGTTGGTACCCCAATTAGCGGTAGCTATCTACCTATCTATTTCCTGTCTTGTCTATTTTCCGGAGAAAGAGAGAAAAGGGAGAGCTAGTTACACATAGGATAAGCCAAACATCTGAAATAGCTGGCCGTGACAAGATCTATAGTTGCTCTAGAACTCCAGGATGGGATCTTTCCAGATATTAGTAACAATTATAACTAAATAGAAGTCCGCAATGCCTCAGAAATTCAAATGACAAATATGTCTGAAGATATAGGATGAATGCATGTGTGCATCTTGTGGAGTGGGAAGAGGGCCATTGACTATGCTCTCAGCATTGCACAGATGCAGGCCCTGCAACCCCCTGTCCAGAGCACCGTTATCATAATTGAATCACAAAGGGGAGGGGGTATCAGGAGTGCCATAAATAGATCAACAGATGTTAGTACCTGAATAACAGCACTATAATAGCTAGTATCATCATAGAGGATGAATTGCCAACAGCAAGGAACACTGGGAGAGTGGTTGCACAAGGAGACAATGCGGGGACAAGGACCAACCCGGCAACAGCCATTTTTTCCATAGGTTGGTGATGAGAATGACTATGACCACCCCTTCCAGATAGATACAAGACAATGTAACTTCCTCCAAGCACCACTAGTAGCAGAGAAGCAAGCTTATGCACGGTTTCTTCTCCAGCAATGGTATTTGCCATAGTTATAGCAGTTATCCCAAGAAGGGAGGTAGATAGCACATGTAAAAATGCTCCAAACACCGCTGCACAGGTTGAAAAATGAGTTTAAATGAGCACGCTATAGCTCAGTGAATATTTGAAAGGCCGTGATTTGTGAAAATATTCCAAACGAGTTATTCCTTTTGCAAGAAATTTGTAGTAACTTTTTAGACCTCGTCATGAGACGCTTCAAATTATTTGAACAAAAGAAACATTACACAAAAAAGGAGTCACAAGAGAAATATAGCATACGCCAAAACCTTTCCCTTTTATTTCATATTTTCATGAGGTTGGACGCTTTTCATAGTAGCCACTGATGAACATGTTATTTTTAGACGCTTGAGAATTTTCAAATTGTCAATGACAAAACAAGCATGCCGAACTCACTAAATCCAGCTGAAGAGGTTTTTATTTGGCAAACACCTAAAGAGCCAAGCATTTTACTAGCATAAGTTCATCAAGCAGGAGACACTGATGAACCACTGGTAACTGAGCTTAGAATAATATTAGTTGTTTTGGGGTATCCAATTCTTACTCTCAACAAATCTACCAAACTTGATGATTTACCTATGGTTGCAATCATACCACAGCATAATAATTGAAGATTGCCAAAGTACCATAGATCTCCAAGTATCCAACGAGGCCCTTCATCCAACTAAGGACAGCCTTAATACACTTGTCAATTGATGACCACATTATGAAGTCTACACAATCACATTCTACTTCTCAATTAGGCTTTTCTACTACAACTGGCCAGGACACTTTGCCACACAGCATTTAAAAAATTTAAGAAAGGGGAGGCATTGTTGCTGATGCAGTTGGAAGAGTTCGTACTGTTTTCCGGATTTGGATTAATATTGGACCTAAGGAAATGGCTCAATAAACTTCACATGCTTTATTAGTGAAATCGTGGGAAGTCATGTAGGGTCCCTCTGAGGCTGCTTACATTTTGAATTATTGACCCCCAAGACCCAATGGGATTCGTTATACTGGGTATTTGACTGGTAAAGTTTTTTTAAAAGAAGGGGAGAGACAGTTGTTTTAAAAGAAGGGGAGAGACTGAAAGACACACACTCGTACTTGCAATCCCTACAGAAGTTGTTCTGTAAACCATGTGAAAGAAGTAGCCAATGAACTTGGAAGTCTTGAACTAGAAAACACACTAACCCTTGGATAGAAAGAGACGCCATGGAAAGATTGCAAAATCATCAGTTTTCTCTATAATCTGCTTTGTGCATAGATGTAAACAAGGAAAAATTGATCGCTCCATTGCGTTTTCCTATATCAGACTCCACCAAAAAAAATCGCACTAACTGTTCCCAATGTGGTTCAAATCCCTCCCTTTCTTTCCTTCTTTAACAATAGATAAACCGATCAACGGTTCAACCTAACAGCTGACCAATGTTCAACCAATCTACTCAATGTTATAAGTATTATAACAATGCTTCCAATCCTAACCAATACGCCGTCAAGCTGATATCCCTTTGTCAATATGGAGATCATGGCACAAGATAACCCAACAGCACTTCTTTCTAGTTTCACAGCCTCACAGGCATAACTAATAAATTCCATTTCTCAGCTTGCTCTAAACATCCATCAGTCATCACAAGGTCCTCACATCATAAGAAACCCTTAAGATAACAGTCATCTCCTATATCCAATTATCAGCTATAACTACATTCAGCTTAACTAAACATAGGATCTCAAACATTATACAATAACACAAAAAAAAAAACTACAGATCCAGACTAAAAAAGCAATCAATACACAAAACAAAGCAAAACCCAGATACCAAAACACCATAAAATGCACAAATAAGCTGAAAATCAACATACCCACAAAGGAAAGATTGAAACTTTGTAGGAAAAAAAAGAAGCAAAACCCAGATACAAAAACACCATCAAATGCACAAATAAGCTGAAAAACAACATACCCACATAGGAAAGATCGAAACTTTGAATGAAGGGACAAAAAAAGAGGGGACTTACTGACAAGAAGGGTTCTTGACAAAGTCCATTTCTGCGCACGACCCACGATGGAAAAAGGCAACCAATGAGTTGGGATAAATGAATGTAGAAGTGAAACTGTTGCAATCCCTCCTATTGTTGATAAATCTTCTGCTCCTATCCCTTCCATTTTTCACTAATCTATTGTTTTGTTTTGTTTCATGCAGATCAAATATATCTAAACTTTTATTCTAAATTGAGAATAGTTGTGTCCCGGAAAAATGTCTTTATTAATTGGTCAGTCACTTTTGCTGCAAACGACATTGCAGCGTACCTTTGGCTTGTCGTTTAAGCAAATTTTTGTTTTAGTTTTTGGTAATATTATTTTTTTTAGTTTAGTTAGTTTTTTTTTTTTTTTGGATTGATTAGTTTTTTATTTGGTGCAAATGGTGGCCTATAGCCGTTTTATTAGAACTGAAAATTAAACATTAGATTTATCCCCTTGGGGGTTTACAACATCAGAGATTAGTAAAGGCATAAGAGAGTGTTAGAATATTGTGCTGGTTTGTGTCACACATTGCTCATTTGTAGTGGGTTAGTGGCCTTGAGGTGTATATAAGTAAATGGGTGCCCTCCACTCATTGTCAATTGGTTTTGAGTTGGATCCTTTCAAACTTATATCACCTCAGCTTGGGCCCAAATTTAACAGAGAGGGAGGGGGAGTCTCATAAATATAAATTGCTCGTGCTTGTTGCGCCTTCAGATATCAATCTCACAAACATGAGCAATAATAATCAATGTCACAAACATGAGCAATAATAAATTCTACATCGGCAAGCATTCCGACCCCGAGCACCCCCATCTAATGGGGATATACTCGATTGTTGTTGTTGTTGTACATCGGCAAGCGAATGGGAAGAGAGCAGTTTATTAGTAGTAGAAGCCAATCAAGCTAACAAATAGGCCTTTACCTTTTAAGTTTAAGTAGTTAAGTTATGGGCTTATTTGGTGACTTCTCATCTTATTGGGTTGTGTTGTGCCAGTATGGTGAACTGGACCTTTATAGATGGTATCAGAGCGACCATGCGACCGCAGATTGATTTAGTACATGCCACATAGACGGCCAGGTGCTACCTAGCGGAAAAGTGAGGTAGTTTGTAACACCTCGTCTCCCACATCAGTAAGTGAAGTGGGAAGAGACTAATTTATTAGTAGTAACAACTCATCAATCTAATAATAAAGGCCTTCACATTTTAAGCTTAAGTAGTTTAGTAATGGGTTTAATTGATGACTTTCCATCTTATTGATTTGTGATGTGCCAGTATGATGGGCTAGCCGTTACATCGATGAATCATGGTCTTTTATGCAGCTGTGATGGGGTTTTAGTAGTGATGTATTAGATCTTGTTTGACAATAAAACTTTTAATTAGTTTTTAGTTACAAAGTAAACTTTGACCAAATAAAATGTACTTGGACTTGTCTCGTAAAGAATAACATTTTTCTTCAAACTACTAACTTTGTAGATGTTAAGAATATCCAAATACAAACAGTGCAACTCCAAGCTGCAATTTCCCTCATCTTTCTTTGTTCATGCTTTTCTTTTGACATGACGATGAGTGTGGTGATAACTGACAAAATGTTCTTTAAAAAAAAATATATAAGAAAAATATTTGGCAATCAAGCAAAAATTTTAAAGTGATCAAAGCGATCAAGCACACAAAAAAAACATCTTTTTATGAACACCCGTGAATACATGAGCTTCACTATGTCTATTAGTGTACGTGCTCAAAGAAAACGAACTTTTAATGCTTGAAAATGCAAACGAATACTACAGTGATCATACAAACGACAACAACGTAACATTCATTTTCCAATTTTAAGTTGGAGCTAGCAACTAAAAATAAAAACTCGCGCATACAATACAATAAACTAGTGTCTTGCAGTATGCAATGTGCATCGTTATCGTTGACGGGCACAAATCTTAGCTTTAAACCCATATTTCATGCGAAAGATTAGCGAGAAGACAGGAACAATAGGATGCCCTTCCACCGCTTGGATATGGTAATTCTGGATAATTGCCGCACCAACAATCTTTAAAAAGGTGAAAGACATGTTCTTCCCTAAGCAATGCCTAGGTCCAGCATTGAAGGCTAGGAACTTATGTGATGGTTCATTCCTAGTCTTCCCATCATCTGATATCCATCTCTCTGGCTTAAACTCACAGCAATCATCTCCCCATATCGATTTCATCCTCCCCATAGCGTACAAGTGAAAGGCAATGTTTGTATTTGGATACACTTGATGACCACTTGGGAGAACATCTGCTTCAACTGCCGTCTTTCCTTCAATGAGCACAGGAGGGTATAATCTTAAGGTTTCACATAATGCACCATGGAGATAAACTAGCTTGTCATTAAGATTTTCGAAACTTTTATGTAAATCTCTTTGTTCCTCCTCATTGTCTGCTCTTGTTCGTACACCACATGCATCCAACTCTTCTTTAATCTTGGACAAAACTTTTGGATTCTGTGAGAGGAGGTAGAAGAACCAAGATAACGTAGTATACGTTGTCTCTCGACCTGCAACAATATAGGTTAAAACGGTATCCCGTATTAATTTGTCGGTAACATTATTATTTGTGGCAACACTATTAGTGTTAGAGATCATGAATAATGATAATATATCCCCATTTAGTACCCCACCCTCTTCCTTAACCTTTCCTGTACGAATCGCTTCTTTTTTATTTGTAATGATTCCGTATAAAAATGCATCTAATGTTTGCCAAGCTTCTTTATGCTTCTTTTCTAGCCCTATACTTAACAGCCTCATGCACTTCCAACCCCATGTAGGCATGAGAAAGCGACACATCATTGTCTTTTCAACAATGTCTAAGGCCTTAATTGCTGGGCTGTTGGGTAAATCGATTGAGAACGTTTTTGGATTATGGTTTAGGGTCATTGTACAAATATGATCAAAACTCAGCCTTGAAAATAATTCTTGTAAATCTACTTCTAGGCCTTGTTTTGCCATATGGTCGAGGACAGGATATATCCCACTCTCTACCTTATCCCATATTTTTTGGACCAAAAATGGGTGAAATCTAGGATGATTAAAGAGATACAAAGCTGTTTTCTTATGAAATTGCCACAATTGCCCATCTGTGTTTAGAACTCCTTCTCCAAAGACATCGAATATTTCGTTGAATTGGGGGCCTTTGTGGTAATTTTTGAAATTCTTGACTAGGCAATGTTGGACATTAGCAGGATCAACCGTATATATCCTGTCCAACTTGGAAAACCACCAAGGGCCCTTAAAATGATAAGTAGATAGGGCACTTTCAGCGACTTCAACAAAGAAGTCGTTAATCCTATGTAGGTTTTTGATGAGTGCAGGGAGCATGCCAACAAATAGCCAATTAGTTGGGATCCCAGTTTTGTTACGAAAGGCTTTGCAAAAGAGAGAAAAAGCTAGGAAGTATAGTAACAATTCGATGAACCACAAAGAATGAGCCATTTTATGAAAAGAAAATTAAGATGCACGACGAGATCGGATGCTTTTTTGTTTTCGAGTACGAGATGAAATGTTACTATATATGCATGGAAGGGGATATTGTTTCATGCAAATGATCGAAGCCTTTATATAGCCAAGCTTCCGATCACACATTCACACAGTACATAGTCTACATACTGAGGTGGTTGGACCTTCTTCTTCTTTTGTACTGAGGTTGTTGGAATTGAAAGATTTCTCTAGGTTCTGCAGTTACTAGCTAAGTTGTTTTAATTGAGGGAGTCCCGTGAAACATAGGACTAACGTACCAATAATGGTCCAATAAGCAAGCCAGCAGCCTAAACGTACCGATAAGCCCCCGTTGAGTATTTTAGTTAAGTTCGATTTAGAAGTAGATAGGTCTGTGTCCTACTATTCATAACATATTCACTTCAGTTTTTAGTTAACTTCGATTTAGTAGTTTCAATGTTTCTAATTCATTTCAAGTTCTAATTTTCTAATTAAACATTTGTCCAATCGATCGATCAACGAGTATCAAACAACTATCAAGTCCCAACTAGAGTCAACCGAGTAGTTGAAGCTCAGGGCAATGCCCTCCGATCCTTCACACCCCAAAAATTAAAATTGAGTAGTTGAAGCTAGCTACAAATGAATACTATGTAGTACTGGATTATGTTACTCATCCACATCATATTTATGTCCAGTGCAGTTCTACACCGCAGGCTTGGTTGGATAGATTGAGATCAGGACTCAGGAGATAAAATGGGTGGGGAACTGGGTTTACTACTTACAGTACTACATAGTACATACCCAACCCAACGATCTATGAATGCCAGTTGTTCATCACCACTAGACACTAGTTGTCTAAATCTACACACAATTTGTACTTTTTGTCTGTTTTTCCCTGCGGTCATTCTACACCAAATTTCTCCCCAACAATTGTTTTCGAAACCCACTTGAGAATGCTAGCTTATCAATATTTAGTGCAAAATAAAGAACAAAAGGATCTAGATTCTTAGAGAATTTACATTTAATCCGTCAAGGATTATGAGCCATATGTCAAAATAATGATTAATGGTATGGAATCTTTATTTTTTCTGGAGAAAACCGATACGTGATAAAAATATAAACACCTAGTGCAAGAAACAAAATAACATCCTCTAAAATGATACGGAGTATTATATTCTCTCGACCCATAATTGAGTGTTTTATTATTTGAACATTGTTGAATGTTCATGACACAAAAATAGAGCCTAGCTAGAGGTATAATTTCTGATCTAGAAGCAACAACATCGCGCCCCTTCGTGTCCATCAGGAACACAAAGAGAAAGCATTGCAGAGTGCCCTAAGTTTTCGCAGGGTTCTATACAATCTCCTTGGTCTCTGCAAGTGCTAACAAACTCACAGTCACTGCCCAAGTCAGTGATACCAGTTCCTACATCAAAAGGAATCAGTTTGTTAGAATAACAAATACTTCATGTGAACTTGAATTAATCTTGAAACGGACTTAAAATATAAACATTTAGACACAATAATTAATGTAGAAGTAACTATTGCATGATTACTCATTGATTGAGCTAAGGGCTCAAAAGCGATGTGTAATTACTCATTGATTGAGCGCAGAGGCTAAGAGAAACAGCAAGAAGAAGGATGAATGCGATCTTTGAAGTGGACGTAGCCTTCGGCTCCATTGCCATAAGATTGTGTTCTACCATCCCTTGGTTATACCCTTTGATGTTTTAATTTTGAGTAAGATCGAGCAAGAATGTGTACGTGACGATATGTCCAATAAAGATTGTGTGACGACTGATCAGATGGCGAAAGGTTTTATAAATTTGTTTCCGTCGTTAAAACTTTAAACTGTTCCAACAATAGTAATTAAGAATTATGGAGTACCAAGTTTTGATGATTTTTGATCTCAAAAAAAAAGTTTTGATGATTTTAGGCAACGAAGATCATTGTTATTTGCCAATTTTTGATCAATTTGGGAAATAAGAATCTTTTTTTGAGGGGAAATAAGAATCTAAAGGGTGAGAAATCGTAAATTGAGATTTTTTGCTTTCCTATTGTAGTATCTTCATCGCTTTTTTTTTTTTTTTGAAACCAATAGGTTAATAATTTAATCTCTGTTCTTCCCCAGAAAAAAACAGAATGACTTTCACACTGATTTCGCATATGGAAAAATATTGCTCGACATAATCCAGAGCTATACAAAAAACAATTAACGTACCAAAAGCTAACTCCAAAGATGCCGAAGTTGTTTTCTGAGGTCTACAATCAGCTGGTAGTCTATATACGGTAGTAGTCACTCAATCACTGCCATTACAATCTCTATCTGGTAACAATATTTTGCGACCCTTAACATGCCGACTGCAATTCTTATACGCTTTCCACAATTAATTGTTAACGTCCCATAGACTACTTTAGAGTTAAGATTTTCACGTAACTAAGTCCACAAGAGAACCACACTACATTGGTTTATCAACAGAATTGTACCAAACAAAACAGTTCACAGGGATAGAGTTAAGCGACAAGTGCAGATCACTCTATTCGAATCAATGCGCAGCAGTGGGTTACTATGATACAGTGGTCGAAACTCGAAACAATTAGAAGTTTAAAACACAACTGCGCCGTTGTCCAACTATTGGGGGAAGATCAATCATGTATCAGAAAATCGACAGTATGCATAATTTTAAACTAAATAACATCAGGATACATTGAAATAGTCATCAACTCATTCATCCATTGAACACGGAACCAAAAATAGGCCTACAGAGAAGGTCCAAAAGACTAGTAACAAGTTCCTATAAATGACACCATCAAAACTGCTTCTGCACTGAAACGACATAAACTCACACGAATGCAGGTTCGAGATGGTCATTAGTGAACACACAAAAGTAAAATTCCCTACAAGGTTTACTGCTTAGTGCTCTGGCATGCTCTTGATGATATCAGAATCACCTGAAAAATGCAGTAAACAGCCATAAGAAACATGCCTTTCATAAAGTTGAAATCACACAAAAGAAAAAAGCCAGAAGTGTTTAGATTTGCTGGTGCCACATACCTGGGTCAGTAATACTGAGGCAGCAAACCCTGAAGTATTTACCACAAGCGGTTCCGAGATCAACGTTGTCTACATGAAAAACATGGGAGTAATTAAGTAGATAGCAAAGAGAAAACAGATTGATTGTATCAAGCCAAGATATCCCTATAGAAGGAACACAGCAATGATGCATTCAACAACAGTCTAAATGATACAATGATAATCACATTAGAATCGGTCACACTAGCTACTGAAACGAGAAGAAATGTCGAGACAAGATACTCACTGCCGTTGTAGTGGTGAACTCCAACCTTGGCCAACATAGCATAGTATTCGATCTCTGACTTCCTGAGTGGTGGACAATTGTTGGAAATGATAATCAACTTTCCTGCAAGAACAAGTCAGACAAAATCAGCACAAATTTCATACAAAATGCTAAACAGAGACTATAATTCACATCATACAGTTAGAGGAGAGCATTCGGGAAAATAAATTAATAAGCGATACTACAGGTTTTTTTTTCTCAACACCCAAACAGCCATGCAATAGCCAAGCTTGCTAAAAATAGATAAAGGAGCACAAGGATTAAATCCAGTATTGAAGTTTTGAAAACAACACAAGTGTGTGCTAAGAAATCTGGCACAACAGCATCATCAAACACTAGAAATTCTCCAACAACAATAAAATATTTCAAATTAAGAGACAGAAATGTCACAGAATAGCCAAACTTGCTAAACCACCAAATAGAGGAGCACAAGCATTAAAATCCTGTATAGATGTTTGGAGAAGAGCAAAAGTGTGGGAATTAGCATCTGGTACAACAATATCACCAGAAACTAGTAATCCCGCTCCTCCAATTTATGTAAAAACAAATGATGAAGACTTTGATTCCAAACCAAAGCCAAAAGATATCACATCAACACAAATCCATACAAATAAAACCATTTTGTAACCCCAAAGGGAAACATTAGTTATCCCTTAGTAAAATGAACTCTGTTTAAGCCCCAAAAAATACATTTTGCAAAACCAACTTAAAAGCGCATACACATTGTTACAATATCTCCAACTATGATTATGGATTTTTCTCTTTCTATGGTAAACCTCAACAAAACAACATTAAAGGAAGAGAAGCATATACAACACCCCATTTACCTCAAACAAATAACAGAAATGACAAAGACAACAACTACTAGCTCACTATTAACATCTTTAAATTCCATAGTCACACATCATAGACCAAACACACAAAAATTGTGAAGGTAAATTGCCACATTCAAAAGACCAGCTTATCAAAACATCAAGTTATTCACATTAACGCTTAAGCCATAACATTCAGCTCATACACAGCACAAGTACTAAACAGATGCACAAAAGCACAATTTACACCGCCAAAAATGAAAGCAACATATAGACAAATAGTCAACCTCTTTTTAACAAAAACTGAATCATTGAATTCTAATAAATGACCAATTTTTTCATGCCAACACATTTCTGGATCATTCTAAATCTTTCTATTACGCCATATTAAAAAAACCTTCATGCATGATTACCAAGCTCTTCCATCACTATCAATCAAGCATAAAATGTATCACTCCAACCATGAATCAACACTACATTATAAAATCCACAGCTAATAAACATCTAAACAATCAAATTGATCATCCCTTTATTTCAAGTATAATCACCACTCTCTCAACATCGTTCAAACGTTACCAACTACCCATTTTTCACTATCTAACCAAAGCATACTAATAACAACACCACACATCATCTAAAAGCACAAAAAGGTAACACCTTTCCACATTAAACTAAACTTTACCCTATACCCATATCACTAAACAATGCATGAAACCAAGATCTGAACCAAAAACAGAGAAACAAAACCAGAAGGGTATAAAAGGAAATACCTTTGGAGTTCCTGAGAGTCTTAAGAACAGTCTTGTAACCAAGAGTAACCTTACCACTCTTCATCACAAGAGCCAACCTGTTGTTGATACTCTCATGGGTCTTCTTCTGAAACACACAAAATACCCAACAAAAGTTAAAAAAGATACAATCTTTAGATACCCTTTTGGATGAAAAGGAGAGAGAGTGGAGTAGAAGGGTGGTGACTTACGGTCTTCTTGGCAGCAACCATTTTGGCGTTGAGAGAAGTGTGTGAGAAGGGTTGTGTTGTGTTACGGCTGCAAATGAAATGAAGTTCTGAAAAGACTTACGTGAATGTTGGCTGGTGAGGTTATATGAGGGGATTGCTAGGGTTTGGGGAGATATAGTGATGAAAATGTTTGTTGGGCCTAAAGGGCCGTTTTTGTTGTGTATGACTGTATGTGTGATATTTGGTTGGTTTGTTTTACGTTGGGCTTTTGGGTTTTAGGCCATTGTGAAGTTTCTACATCTGTAAACCAAGTTGGCAATTGTAAACATACAACCCATCCTCCATTTACAAAATTTTCGTCTTTTTGATGGAAAGCCTCTACAAGGTGATCTAGTTCATTCATTAAACCGAAGAAAGTCATTACAAGCTAAATCAACCATCTCACTTGGCAAAATGGGTGAGTTTGGGGTTGCTAAGTGCTGTGTTGTAGGAAGTGTTGTAGCTATGAGGTGTTGCAACTGTGCTTTCACCTACAGCTGTGAAATAGGTGAGGTGAAAAAACAACTTTCAAATCTTATTTTTTGAAAGTGCTTTCACTCACAGCACTTTTGAAAAAACTACCAAACACCTCCGAAAAATAAAGGCTGAGTTTGGGGTTGCTGTCAAGTGCTGTGCTGTAAAAAGTGTTGTAGCTGTGAGGTGCTGCAGCTGTGGCTGAAAGTGCTTTCACCTACAGATGTGGAAGAGGTGAGGTGAAAAAACAGCTTTCAAATCCTAAATTTGGAAAGTGCTTTCACTCAAAGCACTTTTGAAAAAAATGCCAAACACCCCAAAAAAAATAAAAGTGCTGCCGAAAGCACTTTGAAAACACTTCTACCTCAACCCCAAACGCACCCAAAGTGTTGCCGAAAGCACTTTGAAAGCACTTCTATATCAACCCCGAACGCACCCAATGTCTAACCATAGTCGCTCCTCAAAACCTTATGGTTGTAGTTTTGCAATATTTTTTTCATAACTTTTCCTTGTAATGTATTTTCTCAATGTGGTGTACTTTTGATAGGAAATTATAAAATACGCTTTACCTTTTCTCCCTCGTTATCCTTCATCCTTTAATACCTCAATTACGAATACTTACGTTGTACACCCAGGTATACCTTAGTAACATAAATCTTCTTTGTTTTTGTCTCTTGTTTTAGGTTCATAAAAATATGAAAAGACTAATATTTAATTGTCTACTTACAAAATGGGGAGTGCGTTGGAAGGTACACGCGAGTGTATGATATAATTTACCCTCAATTTCCCGTGATGACTTGTATAACTATGTTTTGTAGACTACTAAATACTGATAAGTTAAAGTATTGAAATAAAAACTAAATTAACAAGACCCTAATTGTTTCGCAATTTATCGTCAACATATTTAATAATCGTAAACTCAACTTATAAGATAAGTTTAACATTTGTAAATATGTTGTGTCAATTTTATCAACGTATGGAACTAGATTACCAAACAAGCTACCCTATGTTATAGTTTGTATAGGGCAACTTATTAGATAATCTCATATCAATAATCTTACATTACTTTTACCCTTACTAAAAAAAAAAAACTTACCGACCATCACCTTTTTAAGATGTAATCCCTTTGTTAACAAGTTCCCTTTTTGTCATTTCATAATTATAAACTTCGACAACAACGACTTATCCAACACTATTTACTATGTATTAGATTATTCTTTAATGTTCAGTTAAAGTTATAACCATCTAAATAGTTTCACATTCAGCTAGTTTTTTCCGAATAGACCCAAACAATAACAAGGTTTAGTTTCATCTTTCGTGTATAATATAATGAAGGTGTAAATAAATATTAAAAGATTGGGGAATGAAGACGAAAATAAATCATAATAATGATCGAGTTAATGACACCGCCCCCTCCTCTTCCCCTTTCCCCTTTTCTCCTGCTTTTGCCCATAAACCCTAACTCAAATTCATCATTCTTCAGGTCGGGAAGGTCGATTAGGTCATTCCCGGTATGTAATATTATATTTCTACAACTTCTCTATAGTTTTTGGTGTTCCTTCTTCTATTTGAATAAATTATTCTCCCTTTTGTGGATTATACTTCCCTAAGTAGAATCTTATTCCGCCTATACTACAATTAGTAGTATTAATTTAGGGATACCGTGCATACAATATTCTACTTGCAGCTTAACAATCAATAGAAGATTGATTATAGTATTAGCGATGAAAATCTCTATTTCCACAAAAGATGCCGAGTCATAGATTGAAGTTAGTAAGGAATCGTACTTGAGTCTTTTATTTAATTGTTTTGTTGATAATTTTTGTACTAGTATAGTTGATTTAGTAAAACCGTATGTCTATTCTATTAATGAAAAACTCCCATTTTTATTTATCAAAAATAAAACAAAATAAAATAAAATAAAATAAAATAATGATTTAATGACTAATGAGGATTCAGGAGTAAGAAAATATGGTGTAGAGGTTAGTTGATACTTGATAGTTGATACAGAAGAAGGTTGTCTAGAGTCTAGACAACAAATACTGTTGTCACTCACTCAGAGGCTCGGAGCATATATAAAAGAAGAAGACTTGCACTCTCGAACCCGGACTAACTTCCCCGATACCCCCTTCTCCCCTTCATTGGCTTCACATCATAAATCTCATCCCATCCCATCCCATCTCATCTCATCTCTACTCCACTCTCTCTCCTAGGGTTCATTCTCTCTTCTTAACCCAATGACAGACGTTATGTCTCCGTCCGAACCCCCACCACGCCGCAACCTCTCTCCCTCCCCTTCCCCTTCCCCACCACCACCGTCACAACAACAACAACAACACTCACCCCCACCTCCTTCCAAACAACACCTTCCCCCTTCCTCTTCCCCTCCTCCCCCTCGCCGCATCTCTCGCTCTTCTCGCGACCGCTCACGTGACCCCATCCCCCACCCACGTGATAACCCACGTGACCGCCTCGACCGGCCTCCCCCACAAAACCGGTTCTTCAACAACCGGAGGGATTTCCATAACAACAACAAGAGAAACAGGCCGCCTTCGCATAGCCCTCCACCTCACCATAACAACCACGGCCCACCGAATTTTCATAGAGATCGGAGACAGTACTCTCCTCCGCCTCCTAGAGGGGGGCGTGGTGGGCGTGGTGGTGGGGGTAGGGATGGTCGGGATGGGGATGGGTCTCCTCCGCCTTTTAAGCGCTTTCGAAGAGATAATAATAATCATAATCATAATGATGGTGGTGGTGATAATAGGATGAATGATAGGTTTGATAATCGCAGAGGTGGTAGTCCTCCTAGAGGTGGTGGTGGTGGGTATGGTGGGCCTCCTGGTGGTGATAGAAGGTATAATAATGTTTTAATTCTATTTGATTGCATTTGATTTTGTTTGTTTTTTAAGTTGTTTTGTCAATGTGATGATTTGTATGGTTGTTTTAAGCACTTAGATTTTGTGGGTATTTGGCCATTAGTTTGTATATGTATATGATTTATTTGATGGGAAGGCTTGAATTGTGTAAAGTTCATTGCTTTTTTATTTGATTTTGTCAATGTGATGCTTTGGATGGTTGTTTTGAGGACTTGTCTTTTGTGGGTACTTCACTATTGGGTTGAATTGTGTAAAGTTTGTTGCTTTTTTGGTTTTATAATTGAATTATGAGTTGGGGAGAGTGAAATTTATTTGGTTTGTTTTGTCAATGTGATGCTTTGGATGGTAGTTTTAAGGACTTGGATTTTGTGGGTATTTGAGTATTAGGTTAAATTGTGTAAAGTTTGTTGCTTTTTTGTTTTTCGAATTGAAATAAGAGTTGGGTAGAGTGAAATTTAAGGTATTGAAGTGTGTTCAGTTGGATTTTTTAGTTTTTATTTTGTGGGTATTTGGTTTCGTCAAGTTTGTGGTGGTCTTTGTTTGTTGTGTTAGTAAAAGTTTTTTTTTCTTTGGTTGAAAGATTGGATCTTTTTGGGTGTGAGTTTTTTCTTTGTTGGGTTGGAATTAAATTGAATGCTTATTGAGGAATGATGAGGAAAGTTATTTAGGATGTGAAAAAGGTTGAATTGGGCCAAAGTTTGTACCTTTTTTTTTTTTGCTGTGAGTTGTGAAAGGTGCAACTTAGGTGTTTTAGAGTGTTTTGCTGATCTATAATGTTTGGGTGGTGAAGGTTGTTCATTTGGTGGGGTTTGAGTTGAAGTTTTGTTTAGTGAGGGGATTTGTGGGAAGTTATCAGATGGTTATGTGAAGTTTTTTGCTTTTGTGCCGTATGAGTTATTAGGAATTTGAAATGAGATTCTGGCTGTTTGAGTTTTTTTTTTGGCTTTGATGGGAACTGATTTCTGGACTCAAGTTTGGATGAAGGAGAAGACTGTGAGGTAGGCTAGTGACAGCCAAGGCATCAAACTTAGTCACATTTCCTTTGAGTAGTCTGAAATTGGGATGTGTGTGTTTGGCCTGTGGCCCTAGGGATACCATGTTGGTCCTTGTTGGTTGATTTTGAATGGTTTTGAGACTAATGCTTTGGAGATGAAGGAGATTTGATTTTAGTTGACGGATATTCTGCCACATTACATATGTAGTTGAAGGATTGTTGTTTTGAGTGCATGATTCTCATGATGACTGCATTGAACTTTATGTTTGTTTTTCCCCCTTTTCTGGGTAGTATTTTATGGTTTGTGTTTCAGCGATTTGTTTGGGCATTGAAGGCTGTTGGATTTCTTAAGTTTGCGGCGATTGTTTCTTGTATATTAGTAGAAGGGGTTGTTTATTATGTGTATTAGGTTTGTTTTGATGGGAGTTAAGATGAGTTTTACTTGAGAAAGGGTGTCTTTTCTAGGATATAAGATGGGTTGAATTGGTCTTTTTTTTTATGATGAGTTGTGAAGAGTGCAAATTATGGTGTTTAAGAGTGTTTTGCTGATCTATTGTGTTTGGGTGGTGAACGTTGGTGAGTTGAGTTGAAGTTTGGATAAAGGAAAAGATTGTGGGGTAGGCTAGTGACAGACAATGCATCTAACCTGGTTACATTTCCTTGGTATAGTGTGAAATTGGGGGGTGGTGTGGTGTGGTGTGTGGCTCCCATTGTGGTCTTGCTGTCTGACTTGAATTGGTTGTGAGACTAATGCGTTGGAGATGAAGGAGAATTTGTTTTTATTGGACGGATATTGTGCTACATTACATATCTAGTGAGGCTTATGGGTGAGGAAGGATTTGTTTCTTAGGTTGCATGGTTCTCATGAAGACGTGCATTGAACTTTATGTTTATTCGTTCTTTTTTGGGTAGGATTTTATGGGATTTGTCTCAGTGATTTGTTTGAGTAAGAAAATTTCCTTTGTTTGCCCTTGAACTTGCTGGGAGTAGAATTGTGTCAGAGTACTTTAATGACATCTTTTTTTGATGCTCATTTCAGTTAATAGGGAGTGAAATGTGTAATGTTTGTTGCTTTTGTTAGTTGCCAGATGTGGGATTCACCTATTCAGTTTGGGTTTTTTTCCTTCCTTGGGGGTTTGCTGTTTGTTTTGCTCTAAAAGTTGTGGGATTTGATTTTTTATTAATGGATAAGTGCGTTACCCCACATATTTAGTGAGATTCGTGAGTAAAGAAATAAGGATTGGACTGTATGCAGCTTGTTTGTGGGGTTTGGATGGTTCTGATGTTGAGTACAATTGATGGTGTGACTTATCAGTGAGAACTTGTTTGTTTTTTAACGTTAACTTGGTAGATTTTCCCTTTTTGCCCTTTTTATGCGCTTGGAGCAGAATGGTGTACTTGGGGTTTTACAATTTGTTTCTTGTCTTTACCGAGCGTGATGTTGACTTCGACAGGTTTGATCATGATTATCCTGGTGGTTATGATCGTGATATGGGCGGAAGGCCTGGTTTCAATGATGATAGGCCTCGTGGTCGATTTAGATCTGGTGGTGGATATCCTGGTGGTCCATCTGGTAATGTGCTGCTCCTTTCATCTCCATTTTTTGATGTCCGAGTCATACTGTGGTTGCACGATTGAGATGATAGTGTTCACAGTTTGCTCTGTGACGTGGCTAATCAACTGGCTAGCCTTTCCTTGTCTTCAGTTTGTAGCTTGTGTTTAAGATTTTTTTTTTTTGATAAACCAAATTTGTTGACAGTCAGACAAGGTACTTTCAACCTTTCTTCTTAGGCTTTAGATGCAATGCTAATAAATGAACTAACTAGTATTGCCCTAACATGACATTATGTACATGTTGATCTTTACTTGCTCGTTGTTTAGAAATTATTTTGACGTAACTAGTAAAGTCTGAGGGTGCCCAAAGCTTTTTTATGTGGTAGCTTATTTTGTTCTGTATCAAAGTTGCATGCCTTATGCCTCTGCTGTGAGAAGATTTCATATTGGGAGGGTTGAGCACTATTGTACTTGATTTTCAACTGTTGAATGTGGTATTGCCAATTTTTCTGTTAATTTTTTTTAAATTTGTTGTTTACTTTTGCATCTTTGTGTAACACCTCATATTTGGTGGCAAGGGTATTTGATGAGGGAACCATTACTTTTTTGAAGGACAGAGAAGATTGCATATTTTGGCTGAATCTGATTTCTGAATGTGGATTATGTCATTTATGAGTCATCCTTCCTTGTCACACTTGATTCGAGAAACTCACTACTGTTTTCCAGATTGTTAAAAGGGAGGAAGTTTCCTGCTACGGCCAGAAACATTAAGAATAAATGTGGTGACGAGTTGAATTTGGGTCGGACCAATATAACATAGCTGGACACGTGTTTGATGTTAGCTGCTGGATTGTTGTGAGAATTGAGTGACTGCTGGGCTTGGACAGTCCTTGAAGAATAGTGTTTTAAATGGTTGGATTGAGGATGACTTCTTCAACCATTTTTAACACTATTTTTGAAGTGGAGTCCATTTCTGCCCTGGTTGACATAGTTTTAGTTATCTACAATTTAAAATTTCATATAGCAGCCCACAAGTATATACACCTCTTATTAAATTTCATCACATTTTCCCATTCTTCCACTCCCACCATCTCCTCAATTATAATAAGCATCCTTGTGAGCAGCCAACTTCTAGGCTCGGCACTGGAAAGTCTCAAGCGCCAGTTTCAGGCCTTTAGAGTGCTCACTTGTAGCATAAGTATCACCTGTTCACCAACTTGTAGTCAGCCGCTGTAAAGTTTTCTCTTACTCCATTCTGCTGATAAGGTGCTTCTGTTTCTCCCCAGATTGGGATTCTGGACGTGGTGGTTATGGTGACTCATCCAATGCTGGGAATATGCCAAGGTCAGTTTATCATTGGGTTTCAGCTGTATGTGATGGATTATTTATTTGTATGTCCACTTTCTCACTTTTGATTCTGTGGTAGTTGTACTCTGATACTCTTACTTCATGTCTTTTCCCTCGCTTTTTGATTGTCTGCAAATAGTTTTTTCTTGTTGTGGAGCGGTGGAACTTTGATTGTTAATTGTCTACGCATACTACTAAGTCCAGAAAACCGCCCATTACTTTGTACCACATTTACTTAGCTTTATGTGATCAAGTTAACTTGTACTGCTTGGATACTTCAACCTGGATGATGAGCAGAGGAGTTTGTTTCCCAGTTTTTAATATTGTTTGACGTGTATCTATTTGTGCAAGGTGATGTCGCTGTGTGTCATTCAGTTATATTGCTTGTACACTTCAAGCCTTTATGGACTGAGGAGAGGAGACTTTTTTTTAAAATTCTTGAGATTGTTTGATGTATCTCTATTTGTGTAATGTGGTGTTGCTGTGTTTGAGCAGAAGGTAGAATGGGTTAGGGTAACTGTATGAGTGTATGGTGTTTTCATACTTTTCATAGTTTTGTCAGTATTTTTGAATTACTATTTGTGGATAAGTTGGGGCCTCACTGACTCTCTCTCCCCCAGTGGAAAAGAAGCTTCCCCCCCTGTATGCAGAAATAGTGACTCCACCCCCTCCCGCTTCCCTGAGGTGTTAGGTACTGTTATATTTTGAAGTGTGTTTAGGGTGGAACCTAAGGCAGTGAATTGTCATCGCATTGGCAAGAGGATAATTTATGATTCTTCTAAAGTAATATTGACCGTGATTGGGTCTTCAATTTTCATATCTTCTGGGTCTTCAATGTTCATATCTGTTGGGTCACTATGCTGTTTTTCCTTCGTAAACTGTGGTATTTTATTACAGTACTGCTTTGTCACTTGTGGTTTGTTTTGTTGCATTCCTTTTTTTTCTCCATATGATTTTAGCAATCTGATTTTCGAGCTTTTGTGTTCCAGAGAGGGTCTCATGACCTACAAGCAATTCATGCAGGAGCTTGAAGATGATGTGCTTCCATCTGAAGCTGAGCGCAGGTATGCAGTTTCTCTGTTGGCTAAACTTGATGGGCATGATTTATTCATTCCCTTTTATATTAGTTATAGCGGCTTGTTTTTTCAACCATGTCTTTTGCTTATTCTTCAGGTATCAAGAGTACAAATCAGAGTACATCTCTACTCAGAAGCGTACATACTTTGAGGCTCACAAAGACGAAGAATGGTATTGTTGATCTCTTTATCCAATGATTTACTTGTAACCTATTCCCAATCTGCTAATTATTCTTTCTCTCTATTCAGGTTGAGGAACAAGTACCACCCAACCAATTTGTTGCCCGTGATAGAAAGGTATATGATTCTTTTGCGTTGACAGAGTGGTAGGATCAGTCAGTATTTCAGGCCCTCTTATATGGCCAATTTGAATAGAAGTCTATATTTTTCTGACATCTGTCTTTCTGAAAGCTTGTCTGAGTCTTCCCTATTTATTATAAGTATAACGAATATTATGATTTTATATAGGAGGAACAAACTGGCACACAAAGTCAAAAATGATTTTCTGCTGGATTTAAGCAGTGGGACTCTGGAACTGTGAGTTGATTCTCCTTTTCTTTTGCGTTAGCTACCTAGCCTCTCACTTCCTCTAGTTGTACGTAGCCATCTGTTAATCCCATCCTTTTTTATTTTTAGTGGTCCTGGTGCTACTGCGTCATCTAAATCTGGTCAGACAAGTGATCCTAATTCTGAAGATGAGGCGGACGGCAGTGGTAAGAGAAGGCGGCATGGACGGGTGCAGTCTAAGGAAGCCGATCTTTCGGCGGCCCCTAAGGCTCACCCTGTTAGTTCTGAACCCAGAAGAATTCAGATTGACATTGATCTGGCTCAGGCTATCGTCACAAAACTTGACTCTGAAAAGGGAATTGATGATAATATCTTGTCTAAAGATGATACTGAGAAAATGAACAGAGAGAGATCTCACAGTGGATCAGTTGGTCCAGTTGTATTGATACGTGGCTTGAGTTCTGTGAAGGGCCTTGAGGGCGTAGAGCTTCTCGACACTCTTGTTACTTACCTTTGGCGTGTTCATGGTGTGGATTATTACGGTATGACTGAAACTGCAGAACCTAAGGGCCTGAGGCATGTGCGAGCTGTGGGAAAGACTTCAGATGCTTCTGTTAATGCTTCTGAGTGGGAAAAGAAGATTGATTCATATTGGCAGGACAGGTTGAGAAGCCATGATCCATTGGAGGTTCGGACGGCTAAGGAGAAGATAGATGCTGCTGCAGTTGAAGCTATCGAGCCCTTTGTTAGGAAAATTAGGGATGAAAAGTATGGATGGAAGTATGGTTGTGGAGCTAAGGGCTGCACCAAACTTTTCCATGCTGCTGAATATGTACACAAGCACTTGAAACTCAAACATACCGATCTTGTGATGGAACTCACTTCCAAAGTGCGTGAAGACATTTACTTCCAAAACTACATGAAGTATGTCCTGTGTAACATATCCTTTTCCTTTTATTTTTTGTCATGTTATTATTAAATTTATGTCCGATGTGTTTGGAAAATTCCATTTTGACATTGATTTGCTTTCTGCAGTGATCCAGACGCACCTGGTGGCCAACCTGTGATGCAGCAATTTGTGCCAGTAAGTTCTCTCTTTCCCCCTACTTTCTTCCGCTTTCCGTGGTTTATTTTAGTGATATGCATTCTTATGTCTTGCTTTAGGGCATTGCTACACTACCTTTATTGATATAAGCTCATTCTTTCACACGCATTTCTCTAATGCTCTATCCGTTATACTATGTATGATTCCTTGGCTACATTTTGTTATATTCTTCTACTTAGCTGAAATTAATATCGATGACACAGAACATATCCACACACATGAAGTTCTTTCCCTCATGCACTGTTGGGTTTCATATAACCTGGTAGTTGCAGAATCTTTACCACTGGTACTGGTAATGAAAATTCGTCTTCGGGTATTGTGATTTGTTCTGACAGAGTGGTTGATCATATAGATACATCAGGTTATCTTTCTTCGGGTACAGCCTCGTCTTCATTTTTTTATTTACCACAAAAAAGATGTGTGAACTTTGTTGTTCTCGACTACTTCCCTGTTAGCGTAATCCTGTAATGTATGTGTTGTGTTTTCCCCCCAAACCGTAACATTTTAATAAGTATAGCTGTGGCATGCTTAACTACACCATTGAAAGTGCAAGCCTGCTTTTGGAATGCCAGCCCGTTGCAGTCTTATCCTTGTACATGAGCAATCATCTTTTGGTGGAATTTGACTTTTCATTTGTTCCTAATAACTGTTTTTCTTGTATGTTCTTTTTTGTTTGGTTTTTTTTTTTCTTGTGTGTGGTGGGAGGGGGGTGGGTGGGATCGGGGGGGTCTGTATTAGATTGGTGTTTCTTCTGAAGAATCTTGAAGTGGTATAACCATATAATTCTCCTATTGCAGAAGGACAAGATGCCAAGAAGAAGGCCTATGGAAAACCGCTTGAAAGATGATCGAGGGCCTCGTAGAGATAGAGAGAGAAATGGTGGCGACAGATTTGAAAGACCCGAGAACCCTCAGGGTGATTTCCAATCAAATAATGACGGTCCAGACAAGGGTAACCCTGACGAACCAATGTTTGAAAATTTTGGTGGACAAGGCATGCATGTTGCTCCATTTGCTACCCCTGATATGGCACCACCTCCTGTATTGATGCCTGTACCTGGTGCTGGGTATGTTTCTGTTTGCTCTTCTCTTCCCTTTGCATTTGTGCTACTGCTCAGTGCACAAGGAGTGGATCTAAATGCTCATTGTATTGATGCTAGTTTAAGCTAGTTTTTTTATTGGAAGTATTGTTCTGAAACAGTAGTTTTGTCACACGAAGTTAAATGGCTGATGGCTCTTTCACTATATTAAAAACGCTGCACCACTTAACCTCTGTTTTTATGCCACTCGTAGTTTGACTGATAGGTATCTGAAATATGAATGATTTGGATGAAGGGAGTCTAGACCAGAGAACTGGATCCGATAGCGGAACCTATCAATTTTCTTCTGATCTTTCCTGTATTATTACAAATGATTCTTTTTATATGAGCTGAAGGCTGTCTGTGATGTTAATGCAGACCCTTGGGACCATTTGTTCCGGCACCCCCTGAAGTTGCAATGCGAATGCTTAGAGAACAGGGTGGTCCTTCTCCTTTTGAAGGGCCAGCCAGAACTGGACGGCCTGTTAACCCAATTATTTTACCACCTTCATTTCGACAAGATCCAAGACGCTTACGGAGGTAAATCATTGATACTTTTGTGGTTCTATTTTCTGAGGCTGTCTAATTGCTCCTGTAGTCATGTGGTTAATAAACAACCTGTGTTGACTCTTTGTACGCAGCTACAATGACTTGGATGCTCCTGAGGATGAAGTCACTGTAATCGACTATAGAAGTTTGTGAGAACTGCATCTTCAAGCATCGTAACATGTGAAAGGATGCCTGTGGGCTGTGACTTTCTATATCTTCTACAACCAGCGGCTGAGGCTTTAAAATCAGGCTGTTGCAATCCTTTCGACCATAGTCCCAGTTGATGCAGGGCCTTAGTTTTTTTTTCTTGACAAAGACACAGGGCCATAGTTATTGACATGAGTTTTCCTCTTTCAGTTGGGCGAAGGCTTGTATTCAGTTTAGGAGTGGCCTTTTGCCTTAGCGAGTGACGATATAGTGTAAAGGTGATTAGTAATATTCTGGGAGGCACGTCTTCCTTGATTTTTTTAAAATTTTTTGCTTATTGTATTGTTCTCCTAATTAAGTCCTAGCTCAGAAGATTGGATACAATGGGGATTGGGTTTTTAAAGAAATTTTGAATGTCGTTTTGTGGTGCTGTATTATTTCGCATTGTGTGTTCGCTTTTGCCACGTCTGGAGAGCCTGAAATGAAAATACTAAATCCGTAAATGTGATGTAGCTTCATGTACTAGAGTACCGAGGGATGAACCTATTTAATCAAGGGTGTCTTATCACGATATTGCGATGATAAAGACGCCATCATTCACAACAATTACCTAGGATAGCATCAGGTACCAAGGATTACTAGGATGGCTGTGCTTGTACAGACACTTGCTCGACGCAGTTGCGACATAGGAGGCCATGATAGCAGACTTCCTCTTTTTGTTGATATCTGAACTCTGAAGCGTTCTCTAATCTGATACTCGTACTGTCATACAATAGATGCGCATATACAGCCTCCCGTGCAAGCAGTCATAACTCTTACGGGTTGATAGGTTCACTTTTTTTTTACCCAATCCTGATCTGATTGACACAATGACATTAGAGATGGAAAAAATTGAAGCTACAAACTGCTTCATTGAAATTAAATGATTGTGAATATCTACAAACACGTACTAAGATGTACAACAAAGAACACAGTTAAACACTTGGTCACCTTCAAATCAGTCTAAGGGGAGGAAAGCATGCGGATTTATGTAATGCACAAACGGCAGCATTCTCTCCCCTGCAATAAAAACTAAAACGACTAACCCCGCTGTGACAACTAACCAACCTTTACAGACCTAATTTCACTGCACTTGTGAAGCAGATGCAAATCAGGGGCAGGAAAAGAAACACAAATTTAACATGGAACCTGAATCATAGCCTAACTAAACTTGCACATCTCGTCCTACAATTGAAGTACAAAATTTAGAAGCTCTTTACTTCCTCGGCTTTTTTGACAAAGCTTCCAGCTGAGAGTCAACCTGCTGAAGAACGATAAACCACGAGTTAGGAAACAACATCAATATGATTCTTGGGTACAGTTTGACTGGTATCAATTACACGAGATACAAGTAACTCCTAATGCAAACTTCAGAGACAGACGCATCTGCACGGAAGCTAGTAGGAAACAATATAGGCTGGACTTGTAGCTACACATGCTAACATTCACCAGAGGCATAACAAGCGTGGAATGCAAATCCAGTCATAGAGTATTGTGGACTTGTAGCTACGCATGTTAACATTCACCAGAGGCATAACAGTGTGGAATGTAACTCCATTCATAGAGAATTGAAGTGGGAAACACTGAAAAAAGTAATAAGCTACAACTTACAGCCCCTCCCTTCTTTTATCTTAATCCATTAATGGGACCTGCGGCATCATTTATTACATGTTTACCAAGAGAAGCTCTCTACTATCAACAACACCAATCATCACCCATGTTTTTTTTTGAGAACCAATCATCACCCATGTTAAGAGTGTTGAAAAATAGT
>ONZK01002834.1:44613-59089 GCA_900322385.1 Pharnaceum exiguum | reverse complement strand
CATTAGTCTGCTCGGGTGAAATGTCGGGCAAGTTGGGATTATTCTGAGAAATATGTCAACTTGGGATTATTTTGGGATAATGACCCCAACTTGGGATTATTCCCAGCAATTTTGCCTAATAACAATTACAATAAAAAGTTGTCTTACAAAGGGAAATGATAAATAAAACTGAGAAATGATAATATGTTGTTGTTGTTGTTGTTGTATGCGGACGGACACATGGCATCTCTGAGATTATCTTGCTCTAAGGATTAAATGGACCAGGACCACCACCTTGCTTGGTTGATGAAGAAGATTGACCTGCGTAAATAAGGGTTTTCGTCTTAGCATTCGGTAATAGATAGAGAGAGTGATATATTGAATTAAAGGAAAAGATAGGTGCATCGGTGCGCAAAGTGTAATTAAAGCGAATTATGTTACGGCGTAAAACATTGTACATATGACATATCTAATGTTAAATCCTGATAGAAGTTCATAGGTTTGTTATATATACATTAGAGTACGCAAGTACGCAATGATTGATTAACTTGGACAATGTGGATAGGATGGTTCGGAAGATGAATTGGTTTAGTTTAAATTAAGGCGTGGGTGTAACTTGTAAGCAATCTACTGGTGGGAGATTTTGATTTTGTTTTATTGCTTACGAAAGGCTAATAACGTAGCGGCCAAGAAATTTGCATGATGAATACGAGTATACGCACGTGGAATAAAGGAAATGTGCTATAAGTATTGCTTACCCTTTTCTGTCTTAAGTCTTTTTGTCGGAGGCTCAAGGGATTTTCCCTCCATATTGTTTTCTTGAGGTTGCTCGACAACATTTGCATGAATTTTGCGAGTGGCTTTGACATCCTCATTAGGTTCATCATCATCTGCGAAATATGCCTCTATGCCTGAAACGAAAGGAGAGGTGGATAAAAATGCATAAAACATATGAGATTTGTTTAGTATTGTTTTTTTGCGGATGTGTTTGGGTGTCCTCTGGATTGACCAGATATACCATCGTGAATTACTGATAGAATTTGTTGCGGAGATAATAGTTTTGCTTTCCTGCAAATGCAGATCTATTCTTTGATTTAATTTTTCTCAGTTCATTAAGTATGTGTCAAACTCAAGAACGGGGAAACCATGATCAACTAGGGAATGTATAATTAGCAGAAAAATTACAACTAACCTTCAGTTGTAACAATGAAGTGCAGCTTTTCATCCATCCATCCAAGTCTGATTTCTTGTCCTTCCTTTAGTTTTCTGTGCTCACAAATATGTTCCCAAGTTATGATTGAATAGCAATGGTCCCGATCAACCATGGTGAGATAGTGCTGTGAGCACATCTGATCATCGACAACCCATATGGGTGCCCTCCCATCTCCTTCTGTCAGCCTCTTCTTCAGATCATCAGGCATATGTGGGAGAATGAATTCCTCCATGCTAGGCTTTGGCAAAACCAGTTGCGAGGTTGTGACATCTGTCTCAGTCAGAATTTTTATGATTGGGTATTGGTCTATTGGTGCACGGTTCAAATCAATCATTTTGGCCATGGTGAGAGATGGGAAATGAAATGGAGGGTTGAAAGTTTTAATCTACCTCAGGAGCAGGAAAGAAAACCAATAAATAAGGTTCTTCAATTCAATTCTGACTACCAAGGAGACACTTTCCCTAGAGGTCATCTGCATTATTGTCGAACATAGCTAATTTAACATTATTGTATGCTTTTAAGAAAACTTTCATTAATTTCATGCCAAAACCCTTGGGGCTGCATTAAGAGGTTACTTGGTTTATCGTTTTGTTACCTTCTTTGGCGTAGCTCAATTATTACTTATCAGCAAGGACATAAAATGCATTGCAGAACTTGTTGAAATGAGAATCATTTGGTTGTAAATTAAACATTGTCTTCTCTAACTATGGAAAAAACAAACAATTGCATGAATGTAGTTGGACATGGTTCTGGTTTTGAGTTCTACTAGATGGAACTTTATATATCTTATGAGGAGAAAACTCTCTGTGATTTTGGAGCATTCTTTAAATTAGAGTTCTCCTCCTTTTCCCCCCGGTGTTTTGATAGGCGATTATGGACTAATCAAAATGGCTAAAAAAACTGCCGGTTCTACTTTTTTTTAGGGGAGTTGCGGGAAGTCAATACTTCAGTGCATATGCATTTAGGGTTAAGCTCGATCATCTCTCCTGTTTTTCTAAACAAGAGAAAGGTTGTGTACACATCTTGACCCCGGAGCACCCCCTGAATGGGAGTTGGGACTACACTCGGTTATTTTTTTCCCCTTTTCAGTAGTCCAATGCATTGGAAAGTATGTTTTAACTTATAAGTGTGAAGATTCAAGTTGCAATTCCAAATAGCTATGTGCTCAGATTTATATATTAAATGGAGTTTAGTTACATACTTACATGTCGTGCTAAGTGTGTTAATTGAACTGCGTGACATTATGATAATTGCTAGAACGTACTTGCTTGGATCTACTGGTTTCATCAAGGATGCCTATTGTCGTAATTCATGTGTATTGGAGATTTGTTCAACAACATCAACATCAACATCAACATAGCCTTTGATTTTAAAACTGATTGGTGTCGGCTAACTTGAACCAAAATGGAGTTTGAAAGATATTGGAGTGTTGTACAGACCATATATTCTGACAAGGTATTCTAGGTTTCAGAGCATTGGCATAGCTGAAATAGGAGGATTCAGGGTGTAAAATCTCTTTAAAGAATCTTATGTGTTTGTGCCAGGGAACCATGGTTGCATGCTAGCCACTTTGATTCCATATAAATTGCAGTTTCGATTTCTCATTCAGAAGTTATAACTTCTTATCCAACCACTGTAAGTGGACTTTTGGCACCCCTTTTTCTTGATGTTTACATGGTTAGGACTTGTGATATATACCGATTTTGGATGTAAATATGGAATAATTGTTGCCTTTACTTTTTAATCAAATTTTCATTGTTAGATTCAGGAAGAGCATCGGGTTCCTCTAGTCGGTGACTTGTTTTTTGTTTTGTCTTAAAATTTGTTTATGTAACATGTTGTTTAGAGTGCTGAAAGTTTAGAGTAGTGTCGTAAACTATTCATTTGCAAAAGGTCTAGCCTTCTTGTCATTTAGTATTTAGTTGGCTGTAGGTTGTAGCAGATAAGTGTGGTCTTGAAAGGCTCAGACTGCTGTGAGAATCTTGCTGTTGTAAATACTTGTCAGTTAACTTGGTTGATGAGATTCTAGCAGTAGCTCAGTGTTAAGATGTCATGGATCTCTATTTTTTTTTGGCAGCTGAAAATCTTGCAGGTTTAATTTTGTAATAAGCTCGGAGTTAAGAGAAGCTTCTTAAATGATCCTCAAATGTAAAAGTATATCTGTGCCAGTGAGAGTCACGTCTATTATCTTATTTCTAATCCATTGACATTTGTATGCTTTCTTAGTCAAGTTTTTGTCCTTACTATGTTTTTGTTCTGTATGTCATATAATGCTCTTCTTCCTCTTCCCTTTGGCACTTTTACGTCAGCTGTTGTGCACTCAGATGTCTTCGAATATCTTAAGGATTACTACCTGTCACTTGTCAGTGCAATCAGAACTCTTGAAACACAAGCTTATTGTGAGGTGGTGATTGCAATAGTTTAAGTGGAAAGCCACAGAGTGTCTGGGCCCAACTCTCAGGTGGAGGGCACACTATTGGTTGGAGGGTATGGGTGAAGGCCTAAAATATGTGTTGCGAAGGCCTGAAAATATGTGGCAGCTGTCACTACGTTGAAGCTTCTTTTTTCTTTCTAAATCAGAGTTCCTTTAGTATCTTCATCGTTTATGCACATCTGCTGATGCTGTAATCTGTGAGGAAGTGTTGAATATGAAGTGGCCTTGATATTGTGAAGTATTTGTATAAAAATTTGTCCTATATGTGATCATGGTACTTATTCTGATTAGCAGTCAGGAAAAGTTTCAGACTGATGGCAGAGAAAAGCATAATTTAAATGATTTGGATCATCTGTTGATTTGAAGCTTTACTCCTCATCCTCTTTGTGGATTTTGTCATTTCTATCCCTCGCATCTTCTTGCCTTCAATTTTTTTTTTTGTGGTCCCCTGGATACTCTCTCTTTATAACTTCAGTGTCGTTGCCCTTTCTAGTAGTAGTTCCATGGATTCTGTCTGTGTATGATCTGTATGTTTGGATTCTGCAGATTGTTGATTGAAAGAAAGAGAGAATCTTTAGTTCGGAGATAGGTAAATACTAAATAGTATGAGGGTATGAGCTGAACAATGCTGGGATGACAGATGAGTAAACAACTGATGTGCGATGCTCTGCAGCTGGTAATACCCTGATAGAGTAGCAAACTAACTGCCTGGCAACTTTAAAATGCTTGTTTATTATTATTGAAAAATGCTTCTAGCAGTGAAAATCTGTTGAAATTTCAGTGCCATGCAGAAAGATAGGTCAGCGTGCATGGAGCACAAAAGTTGACTGGGAGGGTTTTATGAGATAAGCCAGCCAGCTAGGTTTTCATGTGAGTTCTTTCATCTTGTGCTTTGTTACAGATTACCCCACATATGCTGGAGACCGGAATGGGGTATTACTAAACCCGAGGATCATAACAGGAACTATTCAGGTAATTGACCGTATCAAATTTATTGCAGTTCTGTCTCACAGTTTTGGTTCGTGCTAGTAGGTTGAATGAATAGCAAACGACAGTAAAATCTTGTAATAGGTGAAATTTAATGCATTCATGATATTTGAGTTGCCACGATGTGATGACATGACAATGGAAGTCTTACAAGGGAAATAAAACAATGTAATGAAAGCATTGCTATTGTCTGCGGATAAATTGTTAAATGAGCTTATTGACTTAATGCTAGGTAATCAAATAGTCGGACTGTTGTGAAAGACCCACGGCAGCTTTGAAACCTCTCTTTCTCAAGGATTAATGGGAACAGCTTCCTCCATTGAAGAATTATCTGCATAGATAGGGATTTCTGTCTTAGCATTTAGTGTGTTAAAGGTAACTCAATAATCACTAATTGATATACTACATTAAAGTGATAACATAACAGACCATAGAGTGATATACTACATCTAGTGAGTAGTGACTGTGTGCATCGATTAAGAAACAACTTCACAGCATAGATGATGCTGACTCTTCATCCATGTGCAACGATACATCATGGATGATTCTTTTTTTTTTTTGGATAAGAATCATGGATGATTCTTTGTTGATGGACATTGTCTAAATCAGTATACTTAAAACAGCTTCAAGAATTGGGACTTGTATGTGTATAACTATAATTGAAGCAAACTACTGTATGGCAGAAAACGTTACATATATGGTTATGCAAACATAACTAGAAGTTCCTACGTGTGTTGAACGCAGGGTATGAATCATTAGTTCAAAAGCTTGTGAAGTTTGAAAAGCTTGCAAGTTATTTGGACGAAGTGTGACAGGTGAAAGATAACCAAATTGTACAGAATATTGGTGGTGAATGTGGTGCAAACTTTGAAGCATTGTCATATATGTAGGAAGTCTCCAGAAAGGATTCTTGAGTTGCCTGGGCTTCTTAGCTCCGATGGTATCTGTTGGCAATTAGAAGGATGTCAACTTGGACGCCTTTGTTAGGGTGATAGGATGAGGCGGATTATTTAGTTAAAACTGAGGGGTGTAAGCAATATGTTTGTTTAACAATCAGTTTCTCAAAATGACTAATTCCGTAGCTGCCAAGAAATTTCTCTGACAAATAGGTTACCAGAATAAACCAAAATTTGGAAGTAGAGATCATGCTTACCCTTGTCTGTCTTCATTCTTTTTGCTGGACGCTCGTCCATTATGTCTTCCATTTCAGTGTCTTGAGGTTGCTCGATGGCATATTCATGATTTTCCCCATTGGCTTTGACTTCTTCATCAGTATCATCATTATCTGCAAAATATGCCTCCTCGCCGTCTACACCTGGAAAGAAGGGGGAATAGGTGGACAAACATACTTGAACTGTTGAACAGATATGAGCTGTTTATATTTATGTTTAGCATATGTGTTTAAGTGGTCCTTTTGCTGTCTTTAATCATGACCAAAAACACACAAAGATACTGCTTAAACTCCTCTGGATTGACTAGATAAACTGATATACTATCTTGAAGTACTGATAGATTTTGTTAGGAGATAATTTGTTTGCTTTCTTGCATTTACAAATATATTCTTTGATTTACTTTTTCTCTGTTTTTTAAGTATGTGTCAAATTTAAGAACGGGGAACCCGTTTTCAACTAGGGTGAGTTTAATTGGTAGCCAAATTGTAACTAACCTTCAGTTGTAACTATGAAGTGCAACTTTTCATCCATCCATCCGAAACGCATTTCCTGTCCGTCCTTAAATGTTCTGTTCTGACGAACGTGACCCCAACTTATGATTGAATACCGATGGTCCCGATCAACCATGGTGAGAAAGTGCTGTGAGCACAGCTGATCATCAACAACCCATATGTTTGCCCTCCCATCTCCTTCTTTCAGCCTCTGCTTCAAAACATCAGGCATATTTGGGATAATGAATTCCTCTACAGAATGCCTTGGCAAAACTAGTTGGGATGTTGTCATGTCGGATTTGGTCAATTTTTTTATGACTGGGTATTGGTCTATTGGGGCACAGTTCAAATCTATCATTCTTCTCATGGTGAGGGATGGAAAACGAAATGGAGGGTTTTATGCTTGATCTACAAGAGCAGGAAAAAGAACCATAAAATAAGGGTTCTATCAACTCGATTCTGGTTAGCCAGGATGACAATTTCCTTAGAGATCATTCATGAGCTCCATTATTGTCACACTTTGCTAATTTAACCTTATTGTTGCATGCACATAAGCTTTCATTTTTATTTTTTTCCATTTCAGTAGGAACTGATTTAGAGATCAATTTGTTTTGCTTTATTACCTTCTTGGTATAAATCACTTAATACTTATTAGGGACTTCAGATATATTGCTCATTCTTGTTGAAGCAAGGATTAATGGGCTGTGACAATGTTAAAAGATATTTTTTCTGTGATGTTAATTTCTTTTTGGCCCATGTTAGCCAACCCCAATCAATTTTGGGATTAAGGCTATGTTTATGTTGTATGTTAATTTTTCTTTTAGTCCGATTAGGAAAAATTTCATAATTTATTTTTCTATGCAGCTGGACACTATTCTGGTTTTTCTTTTTAGTTTGACGAGATGGAACTTACTATATAGTACGGAGTATCTCATAAAGAGAGAACTTTCTGTGAATTTAAAGGATCCTTCAAATTAGATTTTTCCTCCTCTATTTTGTTGCCTTACAAAAAGATGTCTGCTGCAGATGGAAAGCATGTCGAAACTTTAGTGTGCAATATATAGCTATATGCTGAGGTTTAAATATAAAATTAAGTTTAGTTTAGTTTCGTGCGTAGCGTGGAGTACGTTCGCTGAATTGCATGGATCTATGATAACTGTTGTGCGCATACATAGTTGCTTGGATTGACTGGTTTCATCAGAGATACGCCGTTGTCCTATATGTGGAGATTGCAGTATATTATCTGACGAGAAACTCTTAAGATCTGAGAGCAACTCTAAGTTGAGAGCAGTGGGGTAACTAAGTTGGTTGGATTCGCAGTGTAAGATCTCTTTAGAGAATCGTGAATGCTTGCTCCAGGCTACCCTGGTTGCATGCGTAGCACGTAAACTCATAGCCTTATGGATAGGAAAGAACTTAGGTTTCTTGCTGTACCCATACATAGTAATTAGCTCTAACTGTTTTTATGGCATTTTAATCAAATATGTTACAGTGTAATTCTGCATATCCATATTTGGAAGTCAAGCTGTCGCTGCTGTGGATTTGACCCTGATTAATTCTCGTTATTGATAATAGAAATAATTTTAAAGCAGGGCATCATTACAAAGCAAAACTGCAGGAGAAAGGTTTGTCCATTTTGTATCTGATGATAAAATTGTGTTTATGACTTCTTTACTTGATCGTCTTGCATTTTTCATTGATGAGATGTTGTCCTGTCTAACAACGTTGACTTGTTAAATCTCTGCATACATCATACATGCTTTCTCTACTTGATTATGGTGAACCGACTTTTACTTCTGGTCTGAACTTGAAAGGTCTTTTAATCTCTTTTCCTAACCTTGGTGTTGATCAGTTGATATGAACTTTCATCAAGACTTCTATTATTCTCTGCAATCAAATTAATTGATCTTCTGTTTGTCAGGTATTAAGTGTAATGTAATTATGTAAATCAGTGTGAAGTTCAAGAAGAAAGGAAAAAGAAACCAAATACTCTAGTGGACCAATAACTTCAGATGAGTGCTATGATTGTTTTTTTTTTTTGACAACCGCTATGATTGATATTTGACAATGGAGTACTTAAACTGATGTTGCTTTTCGGGCAGGTGATAGGTGATGCGCGTGTTTCCATTAGAAGCTGGTATCTGCTGTTCTCTTCCAAATGCAGAACCTCGCTCACCTAGATGGTAAGCAGTGTGTTCCTATCAACTCAATTATCTGAGATATGCTTTCGGAAGAAAAAAAACTCAGATACGAAGAATTGTAGCTCCCTCGTCTTCTTCTTCTCCAACAAACATTTTTATTTTTATTTTTCTCACTTCATAGTAGTTGGTCGGCTTAGGGAGAAACGTAGGTTGCTGTTGATGGATTGTCCTCTGTTGTTCAGTACTTGGGATGCTGTCCATGAATCTAGTTGTAGTACCATTATTTCGGATTGATGATAATGAGTCCAGTATGGAGGTTGCAAGTTAAACGTTTCAATTTTTAGATACATTGATGAGTAAACTTGCAATCAATTTGAATGTCACCCTGCTTTTTTTCCTTTCTGAGTTCCAAGTCATTTCGAATTCTCAATGGGATATAGCTAAGAAATCGCTCGTGATTAAGAAGTGATTCTGGTTTTTCTAGGGGTTTGTACAGTATGGCCCCAAATCATTCTCTGTCTATATGAACTGATGTAGTATGGTTTCTCACTTATAAAATGGGTGATATCGTTTTTTTTTGAAGTGATATGGAATATATTAGAGCTTGGGACGGATGTATACGAGATATGAACATCTACAATTCCCCTTGGTTGTTCATTTATGATTATGGAACTCGGTTCACAATTTTGCTTTACTGATGTTTCAAATTTGCCAGCAATGCCCCTATAGCTCAGTGGTAGAGCGTCAGTCTTGTAAACTGAAGGTCTGTAGTTCGATCCTGCATGGGGGCAGTTTTCATAAATTTTACAAACATTTTTTTTTTTAAATCAAGTTCTTTTTGTTTCCGTCCGTCAGTTGTAAACTCATAAGACTAGTGTGTCACACTTGTGAACTGAAGTACGCAGTTCGATCCAGCCTAGGGCAATGTAGAAGTACAAAAAAGGTTTTGGTAGAGCTATAAGATTTTGTTATCCACAGCATGATCATAAGCAATGAATGGTTGCCACATCTTCGCACATCTGATGTGCCAATAAGCCAGCAAGGGCCCGCTCTTCAAATATCTTAGCCACACATACAATGTACCAGGGAAAATGGCCCTCCTAAAATAGAGGTGCAAAATTTATCTGAAATAATTGTAGCTGCGCTGCAAATTATGGAAGCTGTTGCAGTCCAATCTCTTTCCTTTGTCAAGCTCTCCAGGCCACCAAGCAACTGTTCTACTTCTGCCTCATACGTTCAGTGTAAAGCAGTTCAGCAAGCTGCTGAGAACTTTGGTTGTAAGAGCCTAAAACTAAGCAGCATAAGTATTCAATCTTGCCAACAAAGGAATTCCGGTGTTGTTCATGCTTCCGGAGGTACTAGTGCACCAGCTAATGTTGTCCGGGGTTGGCGTCTTGAGCCTGTAGGTAAGTACAGTAGCATATTTTTTTATGTAATAACTTTCTTTCCATGGCCTCATGAGAAAATATATTGGCACCGGCATCTGAATTGAAGGATCATGGTTCTTGCATTGTCTTAAATTGGTTGAGAATGTTGTAATGTTGACAATACAGGAAATGGAGACTGGAAGCACATAGGCTTCAAGGTTGACATGCCAGGAGCATATGAAATCTTTTCTGTAAGTCTTTCTTTTCCCCTTGTTTCTAGTGTTATTATATGGCACATGATGCATAACAATCTTCTTAAATTTGGTGCACCAGACAGAGATGATCATAGGCCGTGTGCCTGACAAAGCAGATTTGGTGATCCCTGTTGCCACAGGTACTTTGCAACAGAAACTTCTACAGTACATATGATATGCAGTCATGTAAAGTATACAATGAAGTTATCAATTTCTGAAACAGACGTTGCTTCAAGAATTCCAGTTCTTTACACTGCATTTGCTTCCACTTTTATAAGTTTTTTTCCTCTTCTGATTTTTTAGATTACTTTGGGCTTTGCCTCTGCATTTTTGTTTGATGGTATATTTCTAATACAATCTTAAAGATGCGTCTGATCGAGGCAACACTGTCGTCAATAAGTTGAAATTTGGAACTAGCTATATTAGTTGATTACTCCCTCCGGTTTTTTTGTTTTCCTATGGATTTCTATATTGGCCTGGTTTTTATTTAACTTATGGAATTCTATTTTTGGGCCGGACCCATACCTAAAATGACCTCTATACCCCTCACTCACATCTCTCACATAGCTGATTTTTTTATTCCCCACTACCTCCCCTCACCCATTTCTTTAATCCCACAGTCAAATAACTCCCCCCCAACACGCTCCTCTCTCTCTCTAAGCCCTCATTTTTTTCCCCACCAAATTCTCTCATCTCTGCCTCTCCATCTCCCCATTCTTTTCACTCCTACAAACACCAACCCAGAAACATCTTCAAAGACCAAACCCATTTTCAAAGACCAAACCCAGAAACACCCATAAAAAGAAAAAATTAAACCTCCACTTTGGATTTTGTATGTCGTACCCAGGACTTGAAAAAATTAAACCTCCACTTTGGATCAAAGGGTAATGATGGTTAGTGGGTTTTGGTGTAAACTTACAAAACTATTTTGGCATTGATTGTAATGTCAAAAAATTAAACCTCCACCAACCCAGAAACTATCTGCCGAATATTTTGATATAATCCGCACAGTCATTTGCATGTCGTTCTTGGCCTCTTGGGAGTTGGGGCTTTCTTGGGTTTGGAGTAAAGATCGTTAGTGAGATTTGGTTTCTTGGGTTTGGACTAATATTCGGATTAACGTTTTTTTCTTGTCCTAATCTTAAAAAAGAGTTGCTGGAAGTGTACATGGTGGAGAAAGAGAGGAGAGAGAGAGTAGAGATGTTAGTAAAGGGACGACAAAGGAGAGAGATGAGTATTCTTTTTCAGTTTTTTTTTTTTCTTTCAAATGGCATGGGCTGGAATTATAATGTGACCATGAGGACAGTTTTGTAATTTTGGCCTCACATTTGGGGGCTCCTAAAAAACCGTGAGAAATCAATCCATAAGAAAAAAAAAAAACAGAAAAAAAAAAACCGGAGGGAGTACTAAACTAGATATTGCTGGTTGGGTGTGTATACAGTTTCAGGTATACATGCCAAGATCGAGAACAAAGGGGGGAGCCTCTTCATCACTGATTTAGACAGCACAAATGGGACTTTCATCAACGAACAACGCGTATCTCCTGGTTTCACTGCCCCCGTGCCCCCTGGAAGCTTACTAACATTCGGTAATCATTATTCTAAACTCTTACTGATATGTAGGATCTTACGTTTTTTTTTACATTGCTATTACTTACCGAAACTATCTGAAGCTGTAATTTTCTGAAAAACATAAACTGGTCAACTTAGTATCTTCAATTGGTGTCTTACTAGTTTAGTTTGTCGCAGGGGATACAAATTTGGCGATATTTCGCGTATCGAAAATCGAGAAAGCTGTGGAGGCTGAGATCGAAGAGAAGCCAGAGGAGGTTAGAGAGGCTGTTCCAGCTCCTCAACAAGAGCCTACAAGTTGAGATTTTTGATTTGCTGAGCTACTGATGTAACTAAAGTTGAATCTTAGTTAACTGATATAAGTCTATACTCTATACATTTCGAGGCAAATATATCAAACAACGGAAGCATTTCCTTTCTATGAATACAAGTCTTGTGCGACTGTGCGAGTCGGATTTTTGACAGTTTCTGTAGATTTGAGGCATCGTAGAAACCTTCAAAGAGTCATATCGTAGTAGCCTTCGAAGAGTTATATACTGAAGTGTTGGTGAGTGAGGAACTAGGATTGCAGAGAACTAGAAGGTATCCAGACTACCAATTTTACTATAGTAGTTTAGTAAGTATCCCTAGACCAGCAAAAACAGCAATAAAAGTGATTTTACTATTTGTCTTCATCACGAAAGCAAGAGAGGGTCCACAGTTTTGTACTGCTAACCTAAACCATAGAGCTGTTCATCATTTCTAGTTCCACTTGTGGACACGTTACATAAGCGTATACTCCGTACAATACATTGTATGGAATACTATGCAAATGCAACCATAGGATACCATGACACGCACGTTAGTCTAAACAAAGTTAACGTTCTAATGATCACTAGTCAAATTTGATTGAATTTTTTTGTATAAATTAGTTTGATGTATGAGACTGGGTGGGACTTAGGGGTGCTAATGAGTTGCTCGGGCTCACAAGTTACTCGAAATCGACTCGACGAACAAGCCTAGTTGACCGAGAGCAAACTCAACTCGAAAAGCTCGCGAGTTACTCGAAATTCTTTTATTTTTATTTTTATTCGAAATATAATTTATAACATGACTTTTTATAATTTTACCTTTCTATTATGGTCTCTATATTGAATAATTATATGTTGTATTTTTCCTAAATACTTTCTAATCGGCGTCATCAGGTGAAATCCGATGATGATTGTGAAGAAAATTATAGGTTCAAAGGCTTTAAAATAAAGACACTAAGTCGACTTAGTCATTTTAGAGTCATGTATTCATTTTAAAATCATTATTTGAATAAATTTTGAATATCAAAAAATAAAATTTATAGCTTCTAACATTAATCAACGAGCCCGTAAAAAACTCTAGACTCGACACGAACTCGAAAAACTTTAGCGAGCGCGGTCCAAGCTAGGCCTAACTCGAGTGCAACTCGACTCATTAGCACCCCCTAGGTGGGAGGGGTCATTAATATTTAGCCGAGTGGTCATTAATAACTAATCTAATATATGAAACAGGTTGACACAATTGTTTGTGAATTGGATTACATTGATAACACGGAGCTGCAGCATATGTTACATTTGAATTTTTCAAATACTCCGTCCCAAAATGAATGTTTTTTTTTGGTGAAATTTTATTCCAAAATTGTGTCCATTCTCCTTTACATTAAATTTCTATTATATCCCTAGTATTTAAAAAATTATGAATTGAATAGATAATGTACACTATTAATTACTAGAGATAAAAGTGGGTTTTTTTTTACTTTTTGTTAACTAAATAGCTTTTTTCTGAATATATGTGATATAATTAAAAAAAGCAGCAGGGCTATAGTGGCCCACAATAATGTGTCATCTTGTGTGCCATTATTTTGAGTATTCTTTTTGTGTATGAATATTTTGTGATGCTGTTTTAGTCGAAGTTTGTTTGAGTTTTGAATGATTGATATCAAACTTTTTTTTCTTGCCTTCAATTTGTACCATCTATTTACATATATGATATTGTTCTACTAAACAATTTTCATTTTTAAAAATTAATATGATATAATATATTACAGTATATAATGTATTATGAATGTGCATTGCACGTATGATGCACATGCATTGCACTAGATGTAGGGAAGTTTCCTACATATTAGCACGCGGGTAGGGAAGTTTCCCGGGGTAAAGGCCAAGGGTTGGGCCAGGCCTGGTACGGGTGCAGGGCCCGAGGAGCGGGATGGGCCCGAGGCCGATGGTGGGTTTGTAACTTCCACCCGTCGTCCATTTGGCATCAGCAGGATCGAATCCGTAGGGATTTTGGGGCAGCAAATGTACAAATACAAACCTACAGTGAGGAATAATGAAGAAAATTCCCATTACGAAAGCCGAAATAATAAAAAAAACTACCTAAACGGGAACCCATCTCCCATCCACCCGAGTATAGAAAATGTGGAGGTCCATTGGTAGTGTTGTTGTTGTTTTGGTTGTAGTCATTACTTTCTAACTGGGCTGTGGTGAAAGAAAGAAGAAGAAAGAAGCAAAACCGGAGAGAGACTAGAGAGAAATACCATTGTTCTGTGAGCCATTGTTGTGAAATTGTATAGGAGAGAGACGTACTAGAGAGAAAGACTAAAAGACCAAAACCGAAGATGATTTATGCACAACACTCATGTGATGGTTCCACAAATTATTTTCTGAGTGGACCAAAATACCCTCATTACCGTAAAGGCGAGACTTGCGATTGACGGAGAGACTAGTAGTATACTAGTACTTAGACCTGTCAAAAGCTGACCCGACCTGAAGACCCGACACGACCCGCCCGAATTTTTTAGGGTTCCAACCCGCTAATTTGGACCCGAACCCGAAAGTGACCCGAAATTTTCTGGG